>JBCEWE010000097.1:2980234-3082734 GCA_039877035.1 Silurus lanzhouensis | reverse complement strand
CCCCAGCCACTCTCAGTGCCGGTCCCAAGCCCGGATAAATTGGGGAGGGTTGCGTTAGGAAGGGCATCCAGCGTAAAACATGTGCCAAATCAAACGTGCGGAGGATCCGCTGTGGCGACCCCTAACGGGAGAAGCCGAAAGAAAGTTAGTTAGTGCTCATTAGTATATATGTCTATATTAACATATACATGTACACCCTTATGGACCTTGACTACATGAAGGAAATTTCATCGACACCTGGCCATAACACTGGTATTTACTTTGTGAACACACCACATTTATTGCCAATTTGCTCTTATAATAAGCTCCAGTCTGTAGAGAAGATATTCAACTAGATTTTGTGAAGATTTTTGATCATTCGGACACAAGAGTGTTAGTAAAGTCAGGTACTAGAATTAGAATGGTACTGGGGTGCCGTTGTAAGTCATCCCAACCGTGTTCAATATATTTGGAGCTCTACAGTAGGAGATCTTCCACCTCAACCCATGTAAACCATATCTTCATGGAGCTGCTAAAATATATTTTCTGTATATACACTTTTTTCTACTGCATACATTTTGCTGGTTCATGATACAAATAATTCCACATCATTTCTTGGTTCATTTCGGGATATTTTATTGATAAAAATCTTTATTGTATTTTTCGACCACCCCACCAAAAAAAAATTTTTTTTTCTTGTCTAGGGGTAGCGTTGTGCAACAATGGTACAGAATCACAGAGAAAACTGTGAATTCACAGATCATAAAACAAAACACAAGAGCCTTTTACACATTTACAAAATCCTTTAAAAATGTAACAAAATCATTCAGCGCAAAAGTTAAAAGCACTTTAAACATATATACATATTGGATTTGATCTAGGTGTGTGTTTGTATCATGTGTGTTGTGTTATTTTATTTACTTCGGTCTGTGTGAAATTTCAAAAAACAGTTCTCTGCTGTGAAACAGAGGTGTAAATTACACCTTTTATACGTCACTTTGGGTGTTCCTGTACACCCCGGGAACTATGCACCATCTCTTCTTGTCACACATTATTGGTCAATGTGAGGTATTGTCCAAGCGGACATCCTGGTTAGGAACGGGAGCCATGGGCCCCTGCCCCTGCTTTCTCACATCATTTTATGATTTGCACAGACTATGTGGTATTTGGGACCTGAAGGCATTCAGCAAATCCAACAAGTCAACACCTCCCATGTGATTGTAAGTTTATACTGCTGCAGGGCATGGGACCTCGATCTTTCTCTTTTAGCCTCTGTCCCATCTTTTGACATGAGATATAGGGTAAGCACCAACCAGTTGTTAAAGAACAATGAAATTAAAATATTTTTATATCGGTTCTGCTAGGTGCAGTACTACATTCCCACTTGCCCCTACATCTGGAAGCTCAGGTGGATAGACAGCTTTCCCAGTATAAATCTCAAAATTGTTTGGAATGCCATCCTCCAAGAATTTGTAACCCCATTTTCTTGGTTTACTGGGGAGGTATTGCTTGAATCTGCTCTTGCCCTTAAATGGTACTATTTGTTCATCCTCACTTAATGTCTCACACATAGGCAGTTCTTTTAGCTTGGTAAGGATGTGATTTATGAAAGGCTGAATCTTGTAACATTGTAGTCCATTGTAGCCCATTGTAGTCAGCCATTCTTGTGGGCTGTAAACTGTTGTTGCTGCAATGAAAAAATCTATTGATTACCTCCCACCACGCAAGAGGCATCACATCAGCAACACCTGCAATGCAATGTGTTAAAAAACACATAAGGGTTTATACTGTGCATAAATACAGTCATGTGTGATGTCATAATATGTGATGACATCAAAACACATTGTCAGCAAAAACATCCTTTGAAACTACCCCCTATTGCGCAACGTTGCCCTGAGGCAACAAAAAGAAAAACGTAATTTCTAAAAATGCAAAATAACATAAAATCTTTAGACCATGACAAAAAGCTTCGCTATGCCTTCATACATGCACATATATTTTAATTTACAGTTCATTTTAATTTAAATAAGATTACCAAAGTAAATAATCTTACCTTGTTCTCACACCATGTGCTCCTGTGACCATGTTGCAGAAAAGGAAGTCCTGCCTTCAAATAATGATAGATACTGACTCCCAGACCTTATTGGATTGTTCTTTGATACTTTTGAACTATTCTAGTTGATTGCAAAATATTTAAAGAGACATCCACTAGATTTAGGGCTTAAGAAAATATTTTGTTGCCCGAGGGCAACGCTGTGCAGTAGAGGGTTAAAATTATTTAAACATTTATTTTTTTCTCCATGTATTTTAAATCCAAGAAAATACATTCACATGAAACTTTAGGAAAAATCTTTATTTTATGTCTAAAACATGTACACGTTTCACAAATCAAGCAAGGAACATATCTATATATTTCTCTATATCTAGTAAATTATATAATAAAGTAAATTATATATAAAGATTCACTGCAATCCCCAAAGCTCCTCTGGACACACTGGGAAACTTCTTCACTGCCACTGTAATAGACAAAATTTCAGCTTTATTTTAAAGTCTCTCCCGAAAATTGGGTCTAAACTGCTTGATGAATATGAATTTGTTTTCTGATCTTTTTCTGAACTTTTTGAAGCATCAATGTGATAACTATATAGACTCTCAATTGAGGGACAGAAATCTATTAGATTTCATTCAAATATCTTCACTTGTGATTCTGAATGAAAGTCTTGTGGGTTTTGCATGATATAAAGTTGATTAAATGATGAATTTTTTTTTTTTTCATTTCTAAGTGAACTCTTCTCTTAACTGAATTTTTTGCAGCAAATTTTCCTTTCAACAAATTCAATGTCCGAAAAACTAAATACTTATCTCACATGTTGGGATACACTAATACCACTTTTTTTCCCAGAACGAGTATAATACTTTCATTTATTTGTACTTGCCAAAACTAATACCTGCATTTTCATAGCATTTGTTTTTAAAAAAAAATTCTGTTCTCTTGTAAGTAGGAACATAACTGGGCAGACACAATCTTTTCTAAAATCTTAGACAAAAATGGGAGATTTGAAATGGGTCTGTTATTTGATAGCATGTTTGGATCCAAATTAGGTTTCTTAATGAGGGGCTTAATAACTGCCAACCTGAGGGGTTTAGGGAGGTGACCTAAAGATAGTAAGGAGTTATAATAATATTAAGAAGATGCTCACCAGCTGTATGTAATACATCTTTTAGTAGTTTAGTTGGAATGGGATCTAACAGACATGTTGATAATTTGGCTTTGGTAATAACATCATACAGCTATTCCTGTCCTGTACATGTAAATCAGTGTGTTTGTGGAGTTTTAGGTACGATTGTCATCAAACATGGCAACATGCAAAGAACAATCCCAACAATCAATACAAGAATCAATCCTAAAACAAAGTAGTGTTCAACACTCGCAAATAAATTATTAATCTTCTCAAACTTTGCTCAGCAGTTATTTCACGTTCTCCAAGACATCATGAAGCTAATGTTTCTCAGTGCTTGTTCAATAATATGACCATCAGCATCATTATCAGGTACATGTGTACAACAGGCAGATCTTTATTATAACCTCTACTCTTCTGGGAAGATTCCACTAGATTTTGGAGAGTGCTTATAGAGATTTGTGCTCATTCACCCACATGGATGTTAGTAAAAAATAGGTACTGGCGGCTCATTGGAATAAGTGCCAGATTCAGGTGAAGAAATAGACCATGAAATGAAACCATATTGCATGGCAGAGCACTAAAGGACATCTGCAGAATGTGAAGAGATTGAAATGTTTGACCAAAAAAGCATTTTTATGGAAAACAAACAAACAAAAAAACGGATCCTGTTTACACACATTTTCCTTCTCCAAATGTAAGCCCAGGTCTGTGAAATCCTGTTTTATTCATGCTGATGTGAAAAATGGAAAAATGTGTTTGGGGAAAGAACAAGATTAGAAAAGCACAAACCGGTTCTTATCTCTTGCAGCGAGACGAGATGCCCCCCTGTTTCATTTCCCTTCCTTCCCTCCCTCCGTGTTCTGACCTGACCTGACTTCACCTTAATTAGCACTCATTGGCTCGTTTGTCTGTCCATGTCCATGCTCAGGTTTGTTTTTCATTCATTTTCGCATATATTTTGTGTTTCATTTTTAGTATATAGTATTTTTACTACTAGTACAGAATACCGTAATTTCCGGACTATAAAGCGCACCCTTATATAAGCTGCACCCACTGAATTTGACAAAGATTTTAATTTTTAACATGAATAAGCCGCACCTGTCTAAAAAATTGAGGTGCGAGCTCGAGACGCCGCTGCTAGATGGCGAGGCGAAGCCAGAAAGCGAAGATTCTGACGAAAATTAAGATAAGCAAAGAAAAAAAATTTGTAAGTTTAGGGATATGTAGTGTACAGGAGTGATAGTAAAAAAACAAGTTTTCCTTACGCCTCCGCTTATCGCCTCTACCCCCCCCTCCACACACACACACACACACACCCCACCGGCGTTTTCGTTAGCTCAAGTCGTCTCATCTCCAAGGAAAAAACAAGGATCTTGTTTTTATACAAGATTTGTTATTTAAAAATGTATTTTCCAATTTAATAACATGAAATATAAAAACAGGGTGTCATTTTGAGGTTGGAACGGATTAATGCCATTTTAAGTATTTTCAATATGGAAAACTGATTTGATGTGCGAGCAAATTGAGATACGAAGTCGTCCATGGAACGAATTAAACTCGTAGGTCAAGGTACCACTGTATTTCTCTGGGGAGTTTACCGATGGCGTGCAGCTCAGAACACAGGTGAAGTGCGTTTTTTCTTATCCGTTCAGAAATTTCATTGGTCTAATGTTATGTCGCTCAGTTTTTTGGCTTGAAGTTTGTTAGTGTGATGTTAGTGTGTCTGTTTCAGTGTTCAACACTGTGACGATCCGCTGAGAGGTGGCCTGAGAAACTGCTGCGCTATATATATATATTTCTGTTTATCTGAGGAGTTGGAAGACCTGGATGCGTACCCAACAGCCATCGGAATGCTGAGAGGTCATGTGTCTCTTTATGAGGTGTATTGAATAGACAATTTTTATTATTCCAGTTGTATTTTCTTTTGCTTTTTGCCGCTGTTATTGTCATTTTGTGATTGTGTTTTGTGTGTGTGAGTGTGGGTAATTTAATTTGATTATACTGTGGTTTGCTTCTTCTTCAGGTGTCTGGAAGACCGGTTCTAGTTTGAGGGACAAGTTCCTCTCTGCTTTTCTTTGGTGTGCAGTGTTTGACAGGTGGGGTTGTGGTGTCGTATGAGCAGGTGTGTTTGCTGTGGATAGGAGATCATTAGAGTAAGGTCCCCAGCCTTGGAGTTCGAGCATTCTTAGGTGGTGCCGAGCTGCAAAAGAAATACAAATGTATTGAAACTCAGAGTATAACGGAGATGGTAAACAACTTTGAAGTGTGCAGCACATAGTCATACGTCATCAGTCATACGTGTACAGTGAGTACAGGAACGGAGCGTAAAATAGAAGTCACTTCACAGTTGTTTACCATCTCCGTTATACTCCGAGACATCCCAGGCCAGAAGAGCACATCTCTCCCTCTCCACCTACAGCTCTCTATCCCTAAGTGACTTTTTTAGCATTTCTAGAATTTTCTTTAGCATTTCTGCTCTCATGGTTGTTGGAACAATGAGTCGTTCTCCTTTAAAGTCAATTCCATCCACAACTGTAATTTCTTCTCTGATGTTCCAATACATTTGTATTTCTTTTGCAGCTTGGCTCCTCCTATCCGGCCATCTGTTCAATGCTGACTCTGCAAGTTTTTTCAGTTACATCCTTTTCAATTTCCTTTTGGAATTCCTATAATTTTGCATTTGACACCGTTTGACGCCGATTTGACATCAACATGTGCACCTGGGCTTCAGTTTCTTTATCAAGTAAGTGAGTCTCTGGTAAGTACGCTCTGGATTACAAGCAGTTCCTTACCTGGTTTGTATTGCACTATAATCTGATACTTCTGTAGTTTAAAAAACAGTCTCTGTATTCTAGCTGGAGCACTGCTTAGGGGCTTTTTTTTTATTTGCTTCCAGTGGTTTATGGTCATACTCTACCATAACCTTTCGTCCATACACAAATTGGTGAAAGCGCTCCGTTCCAAACACAACTGCCAACATTTCTTTCTCAATTTGTGTGTACCACTGTTCAGTTTCATTCAATGAGCATGAAGCGTAAGCTACTGGCTGGTCCTTTTGAAGTAAGAAAGCTCCTAGTCTGCTTTTTGATTCATCAACAGAGACTGATACTGGTAACCTCACATCATGGTACCTGAGTATGGGTGTTTCACTCAGAAGTGTTTTTAGGTTGTTGAAGGCACGCTGCTCTTCATCCTGCCACTGCCAGGTGACATCATCCCTGGTAATCCATCATCTAGCTTGAGTTGCCAAAAACCTGTGCTTGCATCCAGCACTGTGAAATATTTGGCTTTGGAGTTTTTCCTCTTAGAGTGACAGGAATTTTCTGAGGTGGATGTACTTTTGGAAACACAGTTTCATCTATTCGTATTGTGTGTTCTCCGTCTAGGCAACCCATGCCTTCAAAAACATCTGCATATTCCTTCAAAATGTCCTTGTTCAATGTCATCACTCTCTTGATGAGCCTCATTTCCTCGCATGCATGAAGTCCCTGAATTGTTTAAGCCTCTGCTGTTACCACAATATGTTTTGTCATTATATTTCACTGCCAAATTACACTTTCCTTTCCCAGGAATTTTGTCTCCTGTATATGTAAACAGCTTTACATTAGTGAGTCTAAGAGCATTATTTTTCCCAAGTCTTTGCACCAAGCTGTAAGGAATTACATTGGCTTGGGCTCCAGTGCCCAGTTAAAATTTTACACTCTTGCTTGCTATTTTCAATTCAGCTGTCCATTCATCCGTCTGTGGCTGTATTAGAACCACACACATGAACAGACTAGGTCTCTGATCTGTGACGTCATCTTTATCAACCATGTGCACTTTTTTTGATCTACACGTTTCAGCAAAGTGATTAATTTTTTCACAGTTCTTGCACTCTTTGCCGTATGCAGGACAGTTGCGTGAAGCATGCTCGGTTCTTTCAGAAGTCTTTCTCTCATTGCATCTGACGTGATTCTGTCTCTGATAAGGGATTCTTGCAATTGCCCGAACTCACATGACTTCACTCTTAACTTTAGCTCAGTAACATTCCGGCTAATGGACATTTCTCCTTGCACACAAGTGAAAAACTTGTACCTCTCGTAAGTTATATTCTTTTTAGGGTTACAGTAGTCTATTCTTTACTCCATAACTTCATGATGTGGCTGATTAACTTTATTCGCCTGTAGTTACCACAGGTCTGCACATCTCCCTTATTTTTAAAGATTGGTACTAGTTAAAAATCGGTGCTAGACTTTTGTAATATCAGTACAACACCAATTCCAAAGAATTTCAGGACGTTGTGTAAAATAAAAAAAAATAGATTGTAATGATTTGCAAATCTCATAAACAAATATTGTATTCCCAATAAACATAGAAACAGTGCAACAAAAGCCTGGAAAAAGTAAATGTTATTAAAATGAAACAGTTGGAGTAAGTGTTTCCAAAGAATTAGGTTAACTGATAACAGTTCAGTAATATGATTGGGTATTAAAAGTGTATCTGAGAGCAGCAGAGTCTTTCAGAAGCAAAGATGTGCAGAGCATGCCTAAACATGATCCAGAAATGCCGCCCTCCTTTATGGGTCAAAGCTCATTTAAAATGTACTAAAGAAAATGGAAATCTGTTCTGTGGTAAGACAAATTGAAATTTAAATATGTTTTTGAAAGTCATTCTCACCACATCCTCCGGATTAAAGAGGAGAAGGACTATCTGGCTTGTTATCAGTGCTCAGTTTAAAAAGCTGCATCTCTGATCATATGGGGTTGCATTAGTGCCTGTGGAATGAGCAGCTTGCACATTGGGAAAGGCTCCATAAATGCTAAATAGTATATGTACAGGTTTTAGAGCTACAAATGCTTCCATCCTGAAAATGTGTTTTTCAGGGAAGGCCTTGTATATTTAAGCTAGAAAATGTTACCTGCATCTATTACAATAACATGACCTCATAGTAAAAGAGTACTGAACTGACCTGCCTGCAATCTAGATTTCTCCATTTAAACCTGTGAAGAAGCAGCTTTTGAAGATCTTTAAGGAAGATTCATCGAAGCCTCAGCATTCAGAGCATCCAGGAGGCGTCTACTGATGAGACTGATGAGTCCACTTCCTCAACTTTGATCTTGGAGAGATCACCACATTCTAGATGCAGTACCTCAGAGGTTGAAGAGTTGGATGGTAAGTATCAGGGCCTGGACATTTTTTGTGATTGTTTTTGCCTTGGCCATCAGATGCCGCCACTGGGCCCTTATACCCTACTCCCTTATCCCCTACACTCTAGCCCCTAGCCCGCTTTAAGTTGCCCCTTTTGCCTTGGTCTTTGTTGGTTCAATATATTTGCCTTTACTTTTGGATGGATGAAGTTTTGTGACTAAACGCCCAGTACTTTTTCTTTTTTTTCTTCCTGAGTCTCCTAGTGTCTCCTGACTTCCCGAGTTTTTCCAAGCCTTTCTGTTCTTCAGAGTTTGTCCAAGTCTCCTGTCTTCTCTTGGCGCCTGGCTTTTCTGTTCTCCTGAGTTTTCCCTAGCCTCCTGGTTTCTTCTGTCTTCCTGAGTCTTCTAGCTTCTCCTGTCTTCTCTGTTCTACCGAGACTTCTCTAGTCTTCCCAAGTCTGCTGGCTTTTCTGTTCTCCCGACTTTTCCCCAAGCCTCCGGTCTTCTCAAGTCCCTTACTACCTCCTGAGTTTCTTTGTCCTGTTTAGTTAGCTCTTATATGTATTTGTCTTGTTTTATTTTATTTTGTATTGATAATCCCACTTTGTCTGTTACATTTTTGGTTCTTATTTCTCGAACTGTTTTTGGACTTTTGACTTTCATTAAAGAATCATGCCATTGCATATCTTGTGTGTCTCTGCAGTTGGGTTCCAAAGCCCCCGCTAGAGTGTCTGCCAGTGGCTTTAGTGATCCGGGTTCGAGACCCGCTCTTGAACCTGACCGGTATGTACAGACATTCCAATAGTGGATAGTGTTTATGTATAAATATAAATTTGTACGTAAAAGCCATAGCAGGTAGACAAACTGCTATGGACAAATGTAAAACATTTAACTTGTGAGAAACCAATTGCTTCCTGGCCATTAGAACCATGCCTGTGGTCACCTTCCTAAAAGACATCTGTGCTAGCGTGATGTATCTCATGTCATTATTTTGCCTTTTACCTCACATATTCTAAGTGCATTGCCACACTGCTCTATGTGCTCCAGACTAAAGTCCTTTTGGATGCTGACAAGGACATGACTTCTTCTTCTTCTTCTTTCGGCTGCTCCCATTAGGGGTCGCCACAGTGGATCATCCGTCTCCATACCACCCTGTCCTCTACATCTGCCACTCCTTCTCCTCCTTCGGCCAACAGTAGCCCAATTTCCACCGGTACCCTGTCGGCTAACGATACCTGTGGCGGTCGTTGTTAACCCGGGCCTCGACCGATCCGGTATGAAATTCTCATTTGTGATCCGCATATTTGATTTGGCACATGTTTTACGCTGGATGCCCTTCCTAACGCAACCCTCCCCATTTACCCGGGCTTGGGACCGGCACTAAGAGTGCACTGGTTGTGCATCTGTGTGAATGAGGTACAGGTGGTGATTGACACTCCTGACCACCAATCAGTAGTGAGCAGGCACTATTTAGAGCGGGTTGGTTTGAGACTGGCATGCGTCACGTCCGTATCCTCCCCTTTTGCAGTTGCTATAGTGATTTCAGGTATGTGCTGTTAGTATGTAGCGTTGGCTAATTAGTTTTTCTTTGCTCGTTGCACTAATTACAGCATGTAGTTGTGCAATTAGTTGTATCATTTATATCTTGTATCATCGTTTGTATTATAGGATCCTTCTTTTTCGTCCTGGGTGATTATTGCTGCGATTCGACTTTTCCCTCGCTGCGCGCCGAGTGAACAACCTTGGTTTACAACTATTTAAAGGAAGGAAGAGTACAGTAGGAGTGTAGTAGAGGTGAAGAGAGTTTCTGATAGGGTGATGATCGTGAAGGTGGAAGTTGAAGGGATGATGATAAATGTCATGCTCCACAAGTTGGCTGTAAGATGGAGGAGAAGGAACGATTCTGGAGTGAATTAGATGAAGTGGTAGATGGTGTACCTAGGAAAGATTGATTGGTGATTGGGGCAGACTTTAATGGGCATGTAGGTGAAGGGAACAGAGGTGATGAGGAGGTGATGGGTAGGTATGGTTTTAAGGAGAGGAATGTGGAAGGGCAGATGGTGGTAGATTTTGCTAAAAGGATGGAAATGGCAGTGGTGAACACGTATTTTAAGAAGAAGGAGGATCATAGGGTGACGTATAAGAGTGGAGGAAAGTGCACATAGGTGGACTATGTGCTATGCAGGAGATGCAACCTGAAGGAGATTGGAGACTGTAAGGTGTTGGCGGGGGACAGTGTAGCTAGACAGCATCGGATGGTGGTCTGTAGAATAGTTTTGGAGGTGAAGAAGAAGAGGAGGAAAGTAAGGATTGAAAGAAGAATAAGATGGTGGAAACTGAAGGAGGAAGAGTGTAGTGTGAGGTTCAGGGAAGAGGTCAGACAGGGGCTTGGTGGTGGTGAAGAGGTGCCGGATGATTGGGCAACTACTGCAGGAGTGATGAGGGAGGCAGCTAGAAAAGTACTTGGTGTGACATCTGGAAATAGAAAGCAAGACAAGGAGACGTGGTGGTGGAATGAGGAAGTGCAGGAGAGCATTAGGGGAAAGAGGTTGGCAAAACAGAAGTGGGATCGACAGAGTGATGAGAAAAGTAGGCAGGAGTACAAGGAGATGCGGCAGCAGGTAAAAAGGGATGTGGCGAAAGCCAAGGAAAAGGCATATGAGGAGTTGTATAAGAGGTTGGACACTAAGGAAGGAGAAAAGGATTTATACCGATTGGCCAGGCAGAGGGACCGAGCTGGGAAGAATGTACTGCAAGTTAGAGCAATAAAGGATAGAGAGGGAAATGTGTTGACTAGTGAGGAGAGTGTGTTGAGAAGGTGGAGGGAGTATTTTGAGCAGCTGATGAATGAGGAAAATCACAGAGAGAGAAGGTTGGAGGATGTGGAGTTGGTGAAGCAGGATGTAGATAGGATTAGTAAGGAGGAAGTGAGAGCAGCAATTAAGAGGATGAAGAATGGAAAGTCGTTTGGACCAGATGACATACCAGTAGAAGCGTGGAGATGTTTAGGAGAGATGGCAGTGGAGTTTTTAACCAGATTGTTTAACAGGATTCTGGAAGGGGAGAGGATGCCTGAGGAATGGAGAAGGAGTGTGCTGGTACCGATCTTTAAGCATAAGGGAGATGTGCAGACCTGCAGTAACTACATGGGAATTAAGTTGATCAGTCACACCATGAAGTTATGGGAAAGAGTAGTGGAAGCCAGGCTGAGAGAAAAGGTGACCATCTGTGAGCAACAGTATGGTTTCATGCCGAGGAAGAGCACCACAGATGCCTTATTTGCTTTGAGGATGTTGATGGAGAAGTATAGAGAAGGACAGAAGGAATTGCATTGTGTATTTGTGGATTTAGAGAAAGCGTACGACAGAGTGCCAAGGGAGGAGTTGTGGTATTGTATGAGGAAGTCAAGTGTGTCAGAGAAGTATGTGAGGGTGGTGCAGGACATGTATGAGGACAGTGTGACGGCAGTGAAGTGTGCAGTAGGTACGACAGACTGGTTCAGGGTGAAGGTTGGACTGCATCAAGGATCGGCCCTGAGCCCTTTCCTGTTTGCAGTGGTGATGGACAGGTTGACGGACGAGGTCAGACAGGAGTCTCCCTGGACTATGATGTTTGCAGATGATATTGTGATTTGTGGTAAGAGTAGAGAGCAGGTTGAGAAGAGCCTGGAGAGGGGGAGATATGCGCTGGAGAGAAGGGGAATAAAGGTCAGTAGGAGTAAGACAGAGTACATGTGTGTGAATGAGAGGGAGGGCAGTGGAGTGATGCGGTTGCAGGGAGAAGAGGTGGAGAAGGTGGAGGAGTTCAGGTACCTGGGGTCAACTGTGCAAAGTAATGGAGAGTGTGTTAGAGAAGTAAAGAACAGGGTGCAGGCAGGGTGGAGTGGTTGGAGAAGAGTGACAGGAGTGATTTGTGATAGTAGGGTATCTGCAAGAATGAAAGGGAAAGTTTATAGGACTGTGGTGAGACCTGCGATGTTGTATGGATTAGAGACAGCGGCATTGAGTAAAAGACAGGAGGTGGAGCTGGAGGTAGCAGAGCTGAAGATGTTAAGGTTTTCGTTGGGAGTGACGAGGATGGACAAGAGTAGAAATGAGTTTATTAGAGGGACAGCACATGTAGGATGTTTTGGTGACAAGGTGAGGGAGGCGAGATTGAGATGGTTTGGACATGTGCAGAGAAGGGACATGAATTATATTGGTAGAAGAATGCTGAAGATGGAGCCACCAGGTAGGAGGAAAAGAGGAAGGCCAAGGAGAAGGTTCATGGATGTGGTGAGGGAAGACATGCAGGTAGTTGGTGTGAAAGAGGCAGATGTAGAGGACAGGGTGGTATGGAGACGGATGATCCGCTGTGGCGACCCCTAATGGGAGCAGCCGAAAGAAGAAGAAGATTGTTTTTCTTTTAAGCGGTGTATATGGTGAATCATATTGTGCTTCGGTGACCGTCCATCGTATTACGGTGGAATTGTGACCTTAATTCGCTTTTTCCTTCATTTTTGTCTGAGATTTATTTTGCTTTTGGTTTCTTTCAGGAGCTGGGGTCCCACGGTTGAAAGGTCTTTTGTGGTGCTATTTCTACATTTGCCGTGCGACACTTTTGACGTGTATGAGTGGGTGCTCTGAGTTCACGGTTTGTGTGTGTGTGTGTGTGTGTGTGTGTGTGTGTGTGTGTGTGTGTGTGTGTGTGTGTGTGTGTGTAAGTGTGCTTTTTGATAATTAGTGCTGATCACTCCGGTGGGTAACCCCAGCCCTGTATTTAATGATTCTATTTAGTTTTGTTTATTTGGAAGTTGTGTAAATTGGTTGTTTAATATTTCGTGTCTGATTGTTTATTTTTGTTATTTGTGTAATTGTTACCAGACCGTTTTTACCATTGAAAATATTTTCTTTTCGTTCTATTTTATTTTCAAGTTTTCAATAAACTTTGTATTTTTTATACGATGCCCACGTTTCCTGCCTACACTCATTAATAAGGGAATCGAACTTGTGTGATCTAATAAACTCTGTGGTTTACTTCTATTTCCTGGTTTAAACCCTCCCAGGTGGCGTAGTTGAATTGGTTAAATAGATAAAGTTGAGCTTGGGTGTGACGGGCCGTTCAGCTCTCCCCCCTAGGCCCCCACCCCTTGCGCCACATTCTGGCGTAGACGGCAGGATCTCTTGTGTAGTGCAGAAGACGTGGGTATTGTTTGTGTATTTGTGTTTTGTATATTTTGTATTTTTGCAGAAGCTGGGCAGCAGCAGTTCTTTTTTTCTCCAATTTTGTGAGTAGATCCTGAGCTTCGTATTTTTCCTCAGAAGTGGTAAGTGATTGCGGGGTTTGCAATTATGGACGATGAACTACGCGAATTGAGAGAATTGGTAGCCCAATTAAGGGCCGATAATGAAAGATTGCAACAGGAGCAAGTGCCAATTGTGCTACCTGGCCAATTTAATGCTCCTATGTCTCTCGTTGTAGATCCACCACTCACTGGTGCTGTTGCCTCTGCAACAGATCGTTTAGTTTTTGTTCCTCGGGATCGTAAGTGTCCGAAATTTAACGGTAGGTCCGGTGTTAGGATTGAGGAATGGGTGGAGGAGGCTCAGGCCTGCATGCGTCTTCGCCATCTTTCTTCGGTTGATCAAGCATTCTTTTTGGTTGATCATTTGGAGGGAGAGGCGAGGGAGGAAATTCGATATCGCCCAAGGGACGAGAGGGAGGATCCAAACAAAATTATTAAGGCATTGCGCGAATTGTATGGTTGCACGAGTTTGTATGTAGCTCTTCAAGAATCCTTTTTTTCCAGAAAACAACAGGGTGGGGAGACCTTGTTAGAGTTCTCCCTAGCCCTGTTGAATCTTCTGGAAAAGGTGAAACGTCAATCACCCCATGGTATGCCTAATGCGGATATTTTATTGCGAGATCAATTTGTTGAGCATGTGAGTGACGGTGCGCTTCGACGTGAATTGAAACAGTTGGTCCACCGCCAACCCACTGCTACGTTGTTGGATGTTCGCGGCAAAGCTATTCGCTGGGAACGTGAAGGAATGCCTGGGGGGGCGCATGGTCGAAGCCAATCAGTTCCTTCTGCTCAGGGTATTTAGTACGGGGTACAGGGACATCAGCACATGGGGGGAAGTAGTAACTTGGCGACTTCCGAATTGTGCGAGTTGCGAGAAATGCTGAAAAAGCAACAACAACAATTGAATCAACTTACTCAAAGTGTGGCTCAAATTCAAAATCCTCAGCGTTCGCAATTATCCCGATCTAATCAGATAATTTGTAGACGGTGTCAGCAGCCTGGTCACTTTGCTAGGGATTGTGATGGGGAACGGAGACCTTTTCGCTTTCCACCAGTACGCGCAGCCTTCGCGTTACCTAGAGGTGGGCAGTCACAAAAACCGTCAACCGTCGGAAAACTAGTTCCCGCTGAGCTGCAGGGCCACAGCTTGGTCGGGGGAAAGACGGGCTCGGGTGTTCTAAATGATGCCAATTTTATGTCTCGTTTTATGTCAACGTGTCCGCAACTTGACGTGTGTATGGGTGGGGTTATGGTACCTTGCCTGGTGGACACTGGTTCTATGGTGTCCACCATTACGGAGAAGTGTGTCTTGGCGAATTTTGGGTCGTGGGGTGAGGAACAGCTTAGGTCGTGCTATTGGTTACAGCTCCGAGCTGCGAATGGCCTCTCAATTCCTTATATTGGCTATTTGGAACTAGATGTACAACTTTGTGGGCATGTGGTTGTAGGGTGTGGAGTGCTGGTGGTCAGAGATCCTCCCGGTGGTTTGGGTGCTCAGGTTCCTGGTGTTCTGGGAATGAACATTCTAAGCCGCTGTTACCGGGAGCTCTTTGGTCAGCATGGCACCAGTCTTTTTGATTTACCTGTTGTGTCACAGGCCCCTATTTCTGTTGTCCAGGCCTTACAGCATTGTCATCACATCAACATCCAGCTAGTTTCAGATCAGGGGGGTCGAATCAAGGTGCGTGGACGTCGGGCGTGTCGCATCCCAGGGGGCACCATGAAATTGGTTGCCGTAACGTGCTCTGCCCAGTACTCAAGTGGTACAGTATTGAGCCTCCAGATTCTGGTCTCCCAGCAGGTTTGTTGGCATCTCCTGCTCTGGTCCACGTGCACCATGGCACAGCTTATGTGCCTGTGGTTAATGTGGGTACAATAGATGTAGTGATGTACGCTAGCACGGTCGTAGGCACTGTTAACCATGTTCAGGTGGTGAGCTTACCCCCAGAGGTCACTGAAGTTCAGGAGGTTTCAGCTAGGGTGAGTACACAAGTTGTGCAGGTTTCCCCTCCTGTACAAGAGCAGATCCGGGCGATTGACTTGTCTGTGTTGTCGGTGGAAGAACAAGGCAAGGTGAGGGTGCTACTAGACCGGTATTCCTCTGTGTTTTCCATACATGATGGGGATTTGGGATGTATTAATCTTATTTCCCATGACATCCCCTTACTAGATGAGGTCCCTGTGCGCCAGCGGTACAGGCGTATTCCTCCTTCAGAGTACGAGGTAGTAAAGGCTCACATTAACCAACTTTTGGAGGCCCAGGTAATTAGAGAGAGCTGCAGCCCTTACACTTCGCCCATCGTTTTGGTTAAGAAGAAGGACGGCAGTCTACGAATGTGTGTAGACTACCGTCATTTAAATGCTAAAACCAGGAAGGATGCCTTCCCTCTACCTCGTATCAAGGAGACGTTGGACTCACTGGCAGGGGCACATTGGTTTTCTACCATGGACCTTGCCAGTGGGTACAATCAGGTCCCTGTTAGTGAGGCAGATAAATCTAAGACAGCGTTTTGTACTCCGTTTGGGCTCTTTGAATGGAACAGGATGCCGTTTGGCCTTTGCAACGCTCCCAGCACCTTCCAGAGATTAATGGAACGGTTGTTTGGGGACCAACCGTGTCAGTCTCTCCTCTTGTACCTTAATGACATTGTGGTTTTCTCCTCATCAGTTGACCAACATCTAGCTCGGATGGAGGTAGTCTTAAGCCGGTTACACAGGGAAGGTTTGAAGGCTAAGTTGTACAAGTGTGCCTTCTTCAAACACGAAGTGCAGTACCTGGGGCATGTGATCTCCTCAGAAGGGGTTTCCACAGGCCTCAGCCAACCAGTGTTGCAGGTTTGCGGTAATTTTTGGGGTTTGCTAGCTACTACCGCCGCTTTGTGGAGGGGTTTGCGAGGCTGGCTGCCCCCCCTCCACAGGTTGGTGGCAGAGTTGGCAACCCCAAAGCGGTCAAAGTCTGGGTTCCGTGAGTTTGCTGAGGCATGGTCTACGGAGTGTCAGAGTAGCTTCGAGGAGTTAAAAGGTAGACTTACCACAGCCCCTGTACTCGCCTATGCCGGCTTTTCACTTCCTTTTATCCTGAAGGTGGATGCCAGCCATGGGGGACTAGGGGCGGTCCTCTCACAAGAGCAACAAGGTAAGGTGCGTCCCATAGCTTATGGTAGCCGAGGTCTTCGGCCCACTGAACGCAATACTTCAAACTACAGTTCTATGAAGCTGGAGTTTCTTGCGCTCAAGTGGGCCATGACTGAGAAGTTCCGGGAGTACCTGCTGGGACAAATTTGTGTAGTCTACACCGATAATAACCCTCTTAGCTACCTGACCTCAGCTAAGTTGGGTGCCATGGAACAGCGTTGGGCTGCCCAGTTGGCAGCCTTTGAGCTTAAGTATAGATCAGGTAAGAGCAACCGCAATGCTGATGCCTTGTCACGCCAGAACTCACCTGCTGTGGAGGTTCAGGATTTGTGCCCAGGTGTATCTGTTCCTGCTGCATTGCGTCAAGTCGACCAAGGCGGATTGGTGACTCAGGTAAACCAGATTGTATCCTTTCCTGGTTATTCCATCAGTGATATGTCTGCTCAGCAGCAGGCCGACCCAGTTATTGGAGAGCTGCTGGTGTTCTGGAGGTGGAAATTGCTGCCTAGCTCTGAGGAGCGTAAGAAACTTTCCAGGTCTGCTGTGCTTTTTTCTTTCGGCAGTGGGATCGTCTGGTGGAGAAGGAGGGGGTGCTTTATCACCGGGTGTTGTGCCCGGATGGTGGAGAGGAGGTCCTCCAAGTGCTATTGCCGGTGGCCATGAAACCGGAGGTGTTGACACAATTACACCAACTGCACGGGCACCAGGGGGTGGAGCGCACCTCTTAGCTGGTGTGGCAATGATGTTATTGACCAGAGATGTCCTCTGACATTGCCCGGTGGTGCCATGAGTGTGAAAGGTGCCAGTGTGCAAAGGGTGTCCAGCCTGCCCCTGTTAGTTTAATGGTACACCTGCTGGCTGCACGGCCAAATGAGATTCTGGCCTTGAACTTTACTGTTTTGGAACCCTCAAGTTCCGGTCTTGAGAATGTGTTGGTCATGACTGATATTTTCACCAAATACACCTTGGTGGTACCTACTAGAAATCAACAAGCTGAGACTGTGGCACAGGTTCTGGTTGTTGAATGGTTCTGTAAATTTATATGGAGTTTATATGGAGTTGAAAAGTCATGCACTACTCCATATCACCCTGCTGGAAATGGCCAGTGTGAACGTTTTAACCGGACGCTGCACAATCTTTTGCGCACCTTGCCTGTGTCAAGGAAGGGGGACTGGCCATCTTGTCTTCCACAGGTACTGTTTGCCTACAACACTACTCCTCACCAAGCTACGGGAGAATGCCCATATTTTTGATGTTTGGGCAGGAGCCTAGACTTCCAGTTGACTTCCTGCTTGGTAGAGTTGAAGAGCCACAGTCAGGTAGTGTTCATCGGTGGGTCCTGGATCATCAGGATCGGTTGCAGGTGGCTTTTGAGGGGGCTCATGAGCTGTTGGGGGGCCGCTGCTGACCGCCGAAAAGCCAGGCACGATCTGCAGGTACGAGAATCACAACTGCAGGAGGGTCAATTGGTATATCTCCGTGACTATAGCGTGAGAGGTCGACATAAAATCCATGACCTGTGGAGCTGTGGGAGCCCTCCTCCCATGTTGCAGGACATTCCATTGGTGGAAACTGTGCGGCCTCGAGAAGAAGAGTTGGACGAGGGAGATTTGTTTGTTCTGGTACCTGAAACACCGCAGGCTAGTGGTAGGCAAGCACCTGGCAGTATGGTTCAGTCTGAACCCCAGGGTTCTGGTGAAGTCCAGGAATCAGAAGAAATCCCTGAGGCAAGAGTGAATGTGCAGCCACTAATGAACCCTCCTTTACACTCTGCTTCAGTGGGTGAAAGCGTGGTGAGAAGGACTGGAAGGAGTACTCCTTGGGACCAGGTACAGTGTCTAGTATAGTGGGTAGTACCGCTGTGGTTTTATTCCGTCCTTGGGACTGAAAGTTAAGAGGGTGGGCTTTTGGTTTAGTTCATCGTCGGGGCGACGATGCAGAAGCTGGGGGTGGATTGTGACCGAATGAATGAGGTACAGGTGGTGATTGACACTCCTGACCACCAATCAGTAGTGAGCAGGCACTATTTAGAGCAGGTTGGTTTGAGACTGGCATGCGTCACGTCCGTATGCTCCCCTTTTGCGGTTGCTATAGTGATTTCAGGTATGTGCTGTTAGTATGTAGCGTTGGCTAATTCGTTTTTCTTTGCTTGTTGCACTAATGGCTCGTTTGTGTATCCTTAGCCTGTCTTTTCAGTGTGTGTCCCTGTTGGATGCTGTTTTGGATCCGTTTACTGCCCTCCTTGCAGGTATGAGGAAGTTGTTTAGTAATGTTTAGCTTTAATGCGGGTTGGGTGGTGTGAGTAATGTGCAGTCCTTGAACTTCAGTTTAACAGCCGGTTATTTGAAGGCTGCGTATCCTGAGCGGTGAATTGATTCTCAGGAACTCATCTATCCGCGTTTGGTAAGTTGTTTCGGTTTGTTAGGGGGAATTACAGCATGTAGTTGTGCAATTAGTTGTATCATTTATATATTGTATCATCGTTTGTATTATAGGATCCTTCTTTTTCTTCCTGGGTGATTATTGCTGCGATTCGACTTTTCCCTCGCTGCGCGCCGAGTGAACAACCTCGGCTTACAACTATTTAAAAGGGGAATTCTGCTGCTGCCGTTTGGCTTTTGTGATTTGTTTTTAACTGGTATTGTCTGGCCTACTGTGGGGTTGAGCAACGTGCAAGTATCAGGGCTGGCTTAAGGACGACGCGGCCGCTCCTTTTGAGTTTTGCTTCCCTCAAACTTTTAATAAAGTTTTTCATTGTTTTTCTTTTAAGCGGTGTATATGGTGAATCATATTGTGCTTCGGTGACCGTCCATCGTATTACGGTGGAATTGTGACCTTAATTCGCTTTTTTCCTTCATTTTTGTCTGAGATTTATTTTGCTTTTGGTTTCTTTCAGGAGCTGGGGTCCCACGGGTGAAAGGTCTTTGGTGGTGCTATTTCTACATTTGCCGTGCGACACTTTTGACGTGTATGAGTGGGTGCTCTGAGTTCACGGTGAGGTAATTATCATATTATCATTATCAATATATCATATTATATCATATTATATCATTTTTGATAATTAGTGCTGATCACTCCGGTGGGTAACCCCAGCCCTGTATTTAATGATTCTATTTAGTTTTGTTTATTTGGAAGTTGTGTAAATTGGTTGTTTAATATTTCGTGTCTGATT
The DNA here is from genome assembly GCA_039877035.1 of Silurus lanzhouensis. Taxonomy (NCBI): domain Eukaryota; kingdom Metazoa; phylum Chordata; class Actinopteri; order Siluriformes; family Siluridae; genus Silurus; species Silurus lanzhouensis. The sequence goes on along the minus strand of JBCEWE010000097.1, from coordinate 3,062,856 downwards.
GTTTATTTTTGTTATTTGTGTAATTGTTACTGGACCGTTTTTACCATTGAGAATATTTTCTTTTCGTTCTATTTTAATTTCAAGTTTTCAATAAACTTTGTATTTTTTATACGATGCCCACGTTTCCTGCCTACACTCATTAATAAGGGAATCGAACTTGTGTGATCTAATAAACTCTGGGGTTTACTTCTATTTCCTGGGTGTAACCCTCCCAGGTGGCGTAGTCGAATTGGTTAAGTAGATAAAGTTGAGCTTGGGTGTGACGAGCCGTTCAGCTCTCCCCCCTAGGCCCCCACCCTGCTTCTTTGTTTTGCCCATATGCAGCTCATGGAGTTCATAATATAGAGGTGACAAAAATGTATTGAAATGTATTTATTTATTTCTTTCTCTCTTATTATAAGCACAATATTCAGATTTTATTTGAAAAATTTGAGTATAAAGCTTTGTTTCAAGAAAGTTTTAAACCATTTGATGATAATTTAGCCATAATTTACTACAAATTGAAAAAAGAATTCTTAAAACCTTTCTTACTTATTTAGACAAATGTGCTTGTTTTTAGTCTAGCTTTACTGGTTTTAAGATATAATTCCTACATATACAGACTTATTTAAAGACAATGACGCCAACATTTGCTAAATTTAAGTACTTTTTTCTATATATTGAGAAAATAATTCTTAAATCTTTTGTTTGTTTTAAGAAAATGTACTTGTTTTCAGTCTGGCTGTGCAGTAGTTTTCAGACATCTGTGGGTTCTTTGAGACTCGGTATATTTACTTGTTTTAAAAATTTTGCCAAGTTAAAATTTCCCTAATCTGTTGGCAGATAATTTTGTTTATTTTAAGTCAAATTTACCCCGTTTTATTACTTTTTTTCTTGTTTTTGAAAGCTGACATTTTGCAGTGAAGACCAGTGAGGCTGTAATTGTTTTGTTCCTACACACATTATGGTAAACTACATACTCTAAATGATAATGTTAAGCAGCTAAAGAAATATAATAAAAAGAAGAAATTGTAACTAAGTGATGTAGAGTGATTAGCGTATTTCATTAAATGCATTATCTTACACTCTCCTCATAACGAGATGAGTGATAGAGCAGCATACACACCTTTATCTTTTGCACATTTCCCCCTACTTCTTTCTTCTTTTTTATGAATTGTGCTCCTGAGGGTTTAGAACCTTTTTTTTTTTTTGTCATCCATCATTTTAATGTGGATTCAGTTCTTCTTACTGACGTGACGTTACCCAACCCCCCACCTCTCCTTCCTGAGGGTATGATTCTGAATGAAGATTCTACAGTAATCCCTCGGATATCGTTCCAGAAAAACCCACGAAGGGATTACTGTAGAATTTTATCACAGTTCTAAAAACATGAATAGAAAATTCTTGGAAATGCAAGAATATCAAAGAATATGGAAATTCTTAAAGTCCAAGAAGCATCTAATGAACCTGTACGTTTTATATTCATCCCGTAAATGTGAAGGTAGTGTACCTTTATTTCCTGAAGGAAATGTGATCATATGTAGTCAAGTCAAGTCAAGTCAAGTTTATTTGTATAGCGCTTTTCACAACAGACATTGTCTCAAAGCAGCTTTACACAAATCAACAGTGATGGTGAATGGTGTGAATTTGTCCCTGATGAGCAAGCCGTGGCGACTGTGACAAGGAAAAACTCCCTTAGATGTTATGAGGAAGAAACCTTGAGAGGAACCAGACTCAAAAGGGGAACCCATCCTCATCTGGGTGACATCAAGAGTTTGATCATAAATCTTTCAACAATACAGAACACTGGAGAGTGAAAACTAACATGAGTACTGGAGTATAAGTTTATAAGTGATGTTCTTTCTACAGTCTTATACAGTCTATATGGATAGTAGCTCCTAGTTTTATGAGCTCATCATTTGTGATCATCACAGATCCAGCATCAGCTTCTCCATTCCAGAGCCTTTAAACACTCCAGGAGGTCCAATGTCAAAACTCCACACATGTAGCGGGATCCAAATGGCACTGGTACGTCTCTAGATGGTTCGGGATGTTTGCGAGTTCGGCATCAACTTCTTCAAAGGTTCGTAATCATCATGAGGTGGGAGGTGACTGAAGCTGGCCAAACCTCAGGGTGTCTCGGGATGGGGAGAGAAAGAGAAGCGGTGGAGAGGAATTAGCGTAGCTGCTGTTCATGATATTAACAGCACAAGTTGATAATGTGCATGTGATCAGATGTTCTGGAGCACAAGGTTATGATGTGAGACGTATGTTTTGTGTAGGCTTTGCTAAAAAGATATGTTTTTAATCTACACTTAAACTGGGTGAGTGTGTCTGAGCCCCGAACACCGTCAGGAAGACTATTCCAGAGTTTAGGAGCTAAATGTGAAAATGCTCTACCACCTTTAGTGGACTTTGCTATTCTACGAACTACTAGAAGCCCAGAGTTTTGAGATCTTAGGGAGCGTGGCGGATTGTAGCGTGTTAAAAGACTGGATAGATACATGGGAGCCAAACCATTTAGTGCTTTATACGTGAGAAGTAATAGTTTGTAGTCTATTCGAAACTTAACAGGAAGCCAATGTAGGGACGATAAGATCGGGGTTATGTGATCATATTTTCTTGACCTTGTAAGAACTCTGGCTGCTGCATTCTGGACTAACTGAAGCTTGTTTATTAATGATGCAGGACATCCACCTAGTAACGCATTACAGTAGTCTATTCTGGAGGTCATGAACGCATGGATGAGCTTCTCTGCATCGGATATGGACAACATATTTCTTAGCTTAGAAATATTTCTAAGGTGAAAGAAGGCTGTTTTTGTAACTTGGTTGATATGATTTTTAAAAGACAAGTCGCTGTCTAAAATAACTCCCAGGTCTTTTACCGTTGAACTAGTGGTTACAGAACATCCGTCTAAATGCAAGTTGAGGTGCTGGAGCTTCTGTATACTAGTTTTTGGGCCAATGAGCAAAATCTCAGTCTTATCAGAATTTAAAAGTAAAAAGTTATGGGTCATCCAATCTCTTATTTCCTTAACACACTCAGTTATCTGGGTTAATTGAGCTGTATCGCCTGGTTTAGATGAGATATATAGCTGAGTATCATCAGCATAACAATGGAAGCTAATTCCATGCCTTCTAATAATATTTCCTAACGGAAGCATGTATATTGTGAAGAGCAGGGGTCCTAGAACTGAACCTTGCGGCACGCCATAATTTACTTGCATTAGCCTGGATAGCTCTCCATTTAAATCTACGAAATGGTAACGATCGGACAGGTAGGATTTAAACCAGCTTAATGCCTGTCCCTGAATGCCGATGTAATTTTGTAAGCGATCTAGGAGGAGATCATGGTCTATAGTGTCAAATGCAGCACTAAGATCTAGTAAAACCAACAGCGAGATGAAGCCTTGGTCTGAAGCTAAAAACAGGTCATTAGTTATTTTAACTAGAGCAGTTTCTGTGCTATGATGGGGCCTAAAACCTGACTGAAATTCTTCAAAGATATTGTTCTCTTGCAGGTAGGAACATAACTGGGCAGCGACAATCTTTTCTAAAATCTTGGACATAAATGGGAGATTTGAAATTGGTCTGTAATTTGATAACGTGTTTGGATCCAGATTAGGTTTTTTAATGAGGGGCTTAATAACTGCTAACTTGAGGGATTTAGGGACATGTCCTAACGATAGTGAAGAGTTAATAATATTCAGAAGAGGTTCACCAGTTGTATATAACACTTCCTTCAGTAATTTAGTAGGAATTGGATCTAACTGACATGTTGTCGATTTAGCTTTGGCAATAACATTATACAGCTCTTCCTGTCCTACACATGTAAAACAGTGAAGTTGTGGAGTTGAAGGTAACACTGTCTCAGGAGATGCTGTCAGAGGTTGAACTGCCACAATTGTTTTTCTAATGTTATCTATTTTTTCAGTGAAGAAAATCATAAAGTCCTCACTATTAAACTGTGATGGAACACAATTTTCAGAGCCCTGATTTGTAGTTAGTTTAGCTACAGTACTGAAAAGGAACCTGGGATTGTTTTTGTTATTTTCTATAAGTTTGCTCAGGTGTTCAGCTCTAGCAGCTTTTAGCGCCTGTCTGTAGCTGAGCATACTGTCTTTATACGCGATTCTAAATACCTCCAATTTAGTTTTCCTCCATTTTCTTTCCAGATTACGTGCTGTTCTCTTGAGGGCATGTGTATGACTATTATACCAAGGTGCAGGTGCTTGTTCTCTAACCTTTTTTAACCGGATGGGGGCAACGGTGTCTAATGTGCTAGTGAGGATAATGTCTATGTTGTTAGTTATTTCATCAAGATTATTAGCAGTTATGGGTTTAGTGAGAAATTGAGATAAATCAGGCAGGTTTTTTATGAATCTGTCCTTAGTGGTCGGAACAATAGTCCTACCAAGTCGATAACGTGGTGCAACACGGCTAATCTGCTCTACCGGTAGTGTGTACAGTATGAGGTAATGGTCTGTGATGTCATCACTCTGAGGTAAAATATCTATATCAGTGACGTCTGCTCCGTGGGATATTATTAAGTCTAGTGTGTGGTTTAAACGGTGAGTTGGTCCGGTGACGTTTTGTTTAACCCCAAAAGAGTTTAATAAATCAACAAATGATAATCCTAGAGCATCGTTTACATCATCTACATGAATATTAAAATCTCCTACAAGCAGCACTTTATCAAAATTGATCAAGAGGTCTGATAGAAAACAAGCAAACTCTTGAAGAAAATCAGCGTAGGGCCGTGGGGGTCTGTACACGGTGACCAGAGCGAGTTTTCTATGTCTGTCTGAAAGTACAACTTTAAGAACGAGCACTTCAAATGATTTAAAGCTGAATCCTAATATCTGACTAACATTAAGAGAGGCAGTATAAATGGTTCCTACACCCCCCCCACGACCAGTCTGACGCGGCTCATGCTTATAAACATATCCTGACGGTGTCGACTCGTTTAGACCCATATAATCACCTGGTTTAATCCAGGTCTCAGTGAGACAGAGTGCATCGAGATTATTTTCTGTGATCATCTCATTTATAATCAGTGCTTTGGGTGCAAGTGATCTAATGTTTAAAAGACCAAACTTTAAAACTTTTTGGTGTTTGTTTATCTGGCATTTTTCAGTTTGCAATGAGATTATTTCTGGATCTTGTGTATTTAATTCTTGGTTTTACTACACGAGGAATAGATACGGTTTCTATAAACTGGGCTGTGTGTGAACTTGTAACTATTTGGTCTGTAGTATGCGTGTTCTCATTGTCATAAATTTCCTGATGTCTTACCAGTCAGATGGTGTGAAGTATCCTAGAGATGTTATCTGATAGCACTGCTGCTCCAACTCTGCTGGGGTGCAGGCCATCAGGGCGGAAGAACCTAGGACGCTCCCAGAAACAGTTCCAGTTATTAACAAAGAGAAGTTTATGTTCTCGACACCATGACTGTAACCATTCATTTAGAGCTAAAAGTCTACTAAACTTCTCAGCCCCTCGCTGGTAAGTGGGAAGAGGTCCTGACACTATGATCCTCGTTGTGGGTGATGTGCTGTGTACCGTCTCCACCAGGATCCTGAAGTCCCTCTTTAAGATCTCCGTTTGCCTTAGCCTGGTGTCGTTCGTTCCGGCATGAAGGACAACCGCTCCGAAGTTCTCTTTCAGGATCGCGGGGACCTGCACAGCGACATCAAGAACACGAGCACCAGGAAAACAGCGAGTGTGCACCTTACCTGTAGCTCCGGTAGCGCGGACATGCCGGACGATGGAATCTCCGAGAATCACAGTGTCGCGTTCCGTCTCACGGAGAGGGGCGAAGCGGTTCTCGGTCGAGATCTCGAAGGCCCGTAGTGGTGGCGGGGGAGACGTCTTCGACCGGGGCTTTGCTTGTCTCTTCCGCCGCTGCCGCATCCAGGGTCCGTGTTGCACCTTTGCCGGAGATGTAGGTGCGCTGGGTCTGGGCAGAGAAACGTGCGGAGTTGAGGTGCTGGGAGCGTTGGGTTCAACCCGGGAATTTACCTGGGACGAGTGCGCGTCTGCCCGGGATGTTTCCAGCGCCGCTTTCCGCTCTCGCAGCCGGGCATGCTTTTCATGCAGCTCGCGAATCTGTTTCTCCAAAACCTTCATCTCCAACGCCACCGTTTGCAAATCGAACGAGTCCTCACCTGTGCTCAAAGTCAGACACACAGCCGGCATAGTGCTCATAATCACGAACAGATTTAAGATACACAAATATGATAAAGTGAGAGAAATATAGTAATAGTCGAGTTTAACTGACTACAGGCACAAGTCAGGAAGACAAACAATTTAGGATTATTAAAAGAGAAAAACACAAACAAACGAATACAAACACAGAACTCGCGGCAAACAAGTCAAACACAGGAAGCTACGTCACCGGAGTATGTACTGTATACCTATACTTCACTTTATAAACCTACAATTTTACCAAAATCTTGAGGAATTCTGCCAGAAGGAATTCATCAACATCCCTCAAGATGGTAAGAGGATCCTTCCTTATAAACTGAGGGAAGTTTTAAAGCTGTGAGAGAGTGAAGTCGAGGTGGTGGTCTTCATTCCTGAGCACCAAATTACTGTACAGTTAACGATGAACTGCTGATGGGAATGGGTTTGTTTTGGAGTTGAGAAACTCTGCCCTCTAGTGGGCTGAAATGTCTAAACAGCTGAGAACGTTCAGATTTTCCTCTCAGAACTAAACAGCAGAGATGAATTTCCACTACTACTACTACACACACACACACACACACTTCACATAAATATATACTGTGATTAATATCTAATGTGTCTATTGTTCATGTGTATAGATTTCTGTGATGTGACTCTGGATCCCAACACAGTAAATTATAATTCATTATTATTTGCGCTTTTCTTCAATTTACAAAATGAATTGACGTATGGATGGTTTTGTGGTTTGGAATTCACTACGTCAACTCACAGTGAAAATGTTCATTACATTACATGCACTGATGAACTCATTCATCTTTTTATCTCCACATCGTGACACACCTACTTTTTTATATGAGCTCAAAACTTCAACATTTTTAACCACTGTTTAACCATCAATATTGCTCAATCTTCCAGAAAAAAAACCCAACATCCATTTTACAGCTAAAGTACAATCAGGTAAAATCTCACCTGGGAATAAATGAGATTGTGGGAAACTTATTTTATAAGTATTTCCTTACCTATGTTTTAAAAGTTTGGAGAGATTTTGAAATATTGATAAGCACATCAGATAAGAGGGACTATTGACATGACTAGAGCGATGCATTAGGTATTTAGCTCTTTAACCAAAAGGACTTGGATGCAAACACATTGCATTGTGGGTACTTGTATTTACATGTGTCTGTGAATTCCGATGACGAATATTTTTTTATGTCTACAGAAACAATAAATATACGCCATTGTGCAAAACTTTTTTATTTTTGTCAATGAATCAAAAGAAAAGGAAACAAACAAAAAACTGCATCAATTCTTCTAGGTCCACTTACACAAGGTTATTGAAGAACTCGCCATGTAGGTTCATGCAAACGTTCTTGGATCTTCTATGGATCTCTTCATGTAATCCAAGGCGGACTCTATGACATTGAGATCAGGGCACTGTGGGGCTCAAACTCACCCAAATCACTTCCAGAACTCCTTGTTCTTCTCTACGTTGAAGAAATTTCTTAATAACATTGGCTATAGAGCATGTTTGCTATCTGACTGTATTTCTCCACATTGAGGACACCATTAATCCTGACCAAATCCCCAACTCAATTCCAGTTCATTAATTAAGTGACCAGACCATGAATAGCGAGTTCTACTGCAGGTTTTAAGGCGTCTCAGGGAGGACATTCAGCAAAAAAGACAGAACTACAATAAAGTTCGTCTCGATCCTTTTTTAAATACCACCACGTACATAGACATTTTAAGGTGTAAAATAGATTTATATATTTTACCAAAGCATAATTATCATTTTTAAATCTGATTTTTACAATGATAAACAAAACTTTTTTTATTTATTTCCTAGCACATGTTTCTTTCAGCTCCAGAAAACAGACCATAAAACACCAACTATTATTCTTTTGGACTGCACAACCTCACAGTTGATCCTGTTGTTGACAACCAGAATCCAGCATATAGAGGCTGAGTGAATGTGGTGTGGAGTCTGTGAAGGAGCTTCATTGTATCAGAGATGCTGTAGAAGGACAGAGTTCCTGCACTGTGATCCACATACACTCCTATTCTGGAGGATGATGGAACTTTGAGATCAGTTTTAACGTTGTTGTGCCAGAAATTAACAGAAGAAGAAGAACACTGCAGACTCCAGGACTGATTGTTGAGTCCAAACCAACACTTTTAACCCTGTCCTTTCCTTCTGATATCTTTAAATGAGACTGATATTAACACATAACCATCACTGCTCCACTCCACCTCCCAGTAACAGGGTCCACACACACTCTCTTTACTCAACACCTGTCTGTAGGAGTTAAATCTCTCTGGATGATCAGAGTACGGCTGATTTGTGCCACTGCATGCCACCACTTTGTTCATCTCAGACAGAATGAGGTAATAATTTACTGTGTTGGGATCCAGAGTCAGATCACAGAAATCTAAACACATGAACAACAGGAACATCAGATATTAATCACAGAATATTTATGTAGTGTGTGTGTGTGTGTGTGTGTGTGTGTGTGTGTGTGTGTGTGTGTGTGTGTGTGTGTGTGTGTGTTGTACACATACATTTCAGAAACTCGTCCCTGCCTGTTGGGAGTAAAATCTAAATGTTCTCAGCTGTAAATAAAGAAATAAAATTGATTGATTTTACAACCAAAAAAGACATTTGGGTAAATCATTGCTTGTGTGTGGATCAGAAATGTGTGTAGATCACATGATGCACTTTATCAGGAACGGATCCTCTTACCATGTTCACGGATTTTTATCAATTCCTCCTGGCAGAATTCCTCAAGTCTCTTTTTCAGCTCAGAGAGAGATTTCCTCACTGCATCAAATGAGATATTGACATTGATGCTGAGTGAATCTTCACACACATCAGCTGGAACATTTGGTCTGTCGGTTTTGGGACTCTTATGTCTGGAGGCTAAAACCTGCATACAGCAATTAGAAATAAAATGAAGTAAAGGAATGCAATAATTGTAAAGTTTTATATAAAATCTTATAACAGATTCTTTCTGTACTTTAATTTCCTGGAGGAAATGGATGTGATCGTGTGTGTGTGTGAAAGCTGCTCCAGCTCAGTATTTCTCCTCTGAAGATCAGAAATCTCCTGCTCCCTCCAGTTGCTCCAGGAGTCGTTCAGCTCGACTCAGTTCAGCCTTCTCTTGATCTCTGATCAGGTCCGTCACCTCCGAGCGCTTTTTCTCCATGGAGCTGATCATCTCAGTAAAGATCTTCTCACTGTCATCTACTGCTGTCTGTGCACTGAGCTGTTAGGACACACACACACACACACACACACACACACACACACACACACACACACACACACACACACACACACAAACTCACACAAACACACACACCAGAGGTGGGAAGTAACGGAGTACAAATACTTCATTACTGTACTTATGTAGATTTTTTTGGTATCAGTTTTTTACTCTACTATTTATTTTTCAGAAAATCTTTTACTTTTACTCATTACATTTTTACACAAATATCTGTACTTTCTACTTCTTACATTTTCAAAACAGACTCGTTACTTTAGTTTTAATCTATTGATTTGGTGAAATATCAATTTTATTTTATTTTTTTACTGCGTCGATTTCAGCACATCAACCCATTTCCTGTCATTGAGCGTCTTTTTCAATCCACTGGTGTATAACGTTCTGTCTCTCACTCACTACAGATGAGAGTTTATGAAGTTAAGAATCAGCAGGCAGAAAGCAACAAGAAATAAAGCTAAAGTGAATGAGACAGAGGGAGTCAGTGATGTAAACATGACTGAGAAGAGACACATTCCTGATCACCTGATCATCATCATCATCATCATCATCTTTTCTCTGCTTGTATTCTATAATTTTTATTTTGACAGCCAAATATATATTAATTCAAAACGAATTAAAAATTTCGTTTTGAATTAATATATATTTGGCTGTCAAAATAAAAATTATTGTAAACGGCACTAGATTTTATTAACACGGTATCAATTTAGAGCGCATTTCTATTTTTTACAATTTTTATAAAAAAATATAAATACATAAATAAATAATTAAATATAAAAGAGGCAAAATAAAACCTCCAGCAAAACATACATTCATCCATGACGTCCTTTCTTTACTTAGATATAAAATAAATAAATAAACTCCACCGAAAAATAATTTAATCAGTAAACTTTTGTTTTATTTCTGCGCCAAGTCTCAAATCAAACACCAAATCCGCCATGTTTTACACAATTTACCCTCTGGGTGGCGTTTTGTGGGTTTTTCCCTCATAATCGAGAAACGAACTTAAATTAGTCTTTACTGATCGTACAGATAAAAACAATACATCATTCAAATCTGTAAAATGTCTATGATATATATATATATATATATATATATATATATACACGCTTCTTGTGACTTGAAGAGGTGCACTTTCTCCGGTGTCACATCATTAACTGTCCGTGTGGAAACATAGCAAAGGTTCCATTTGGTGTCCTGATGATTCACGTAATTTACACCATCATTATTACTTTAAAACATTTACAAGAATTTTCTGTCCTTATGCTCTATATTGCATCCATATTTCTCCATGTCCATGCTGTTTAAAGTATTAAAAACAGGAAGTATTAATATATGGGACATTTAGACCAGATAGAAATGTGCGATTAAGTTGCGATTAAATATTTAATTTGATTGACAACCTTTTATACATACAATGTACATATTACATAGTATATCTTTTTTACTCTTTATTACATCTGCACTATTTTTATCTAAATGTATCTTTATATCCTTACTGTACATTCTGTCCAACATTTCATTTCACATTTATGTATATGTGTAGATAGTGTGTGTATATATATATATATATATATATATATATAAGCAACGATGTGCAGAGCATGCCTGAACATGATCCAGAAATGCCACCCTTCTCTCTGGGCCAAAGCTCATTTAAAATGTAATGAGGCAAATGGAAATCTGTTCTGTGGTAAGACGAATAAATAAAAATTAATTTATTTTTTAAAGTAATTCTCACCACATCCTCCGAAATAAAGAGGAGAAGGACTATCTGGCTTGTTATCAGTGCTCAGTTGTGATCATATGGGGTTGCATTAGTGCCTGTGGAATAGGCAGCTTGCACATTTGGAAACGCTCCATAAATGCTCAATGGTATATGTACAGGTTTTAGAGTAACAAATGCTTCCATCCAGAAAATGTGTTTTTTTTAGGAAAGGGCTTGTATATTTAAGCAAGACAATGATAACTGCATCTAGTACAATAACATGACCTTGTAGTAAAAGAGTGCTGAACTGACCTGCCTGCAGTCTAGACCTGTTAGGATAGTAACCACGAGTAGACAGCGGAAGTAACCAGCGGGGAATGCTGGTGGTCTAGAATCCGGTAGGTCACGATATCCATCTGGGTGGTCCGACAGTGAATGAGGCCGGAATGGGAGCTTATGAAGGGGAACGGGAATGAGGAACAGCTGCCGGTGATTATCGCCGAGAGCGGCAGAGAGAGGCAGCATGAGAACCTCTAAAGGGGGGCTTGGCAGGTGGATCCCTGACAAGACCTTTCTCCATATAAACTCATTTGGCACATCATGAAATAAAAAATACAACAAAGGACACCCGGGACTGTTTGGGCAGCTAGAATAATGCATTAAACACATATGGGACAAAATCCTTTTCCAACAATTTAGAAACTGGTCTACTCAGTTCCCAGATAAATACAGACAGAAGATGTGATAATACACAGTGGCCCTGTCCCAACTTTTTAAAGACCTATTGCAGTTATCCAATTTAAAATGACCATATTTTTTCTATTAAATAGTAGATATTCTCAGATTAATCATGTTGTTTTTTTGTTTTGTTTTTTATTTATTGTAAATAGAATATAAATGAGATTTATGAGATTTGCAAATCATTGCATTTATTTTTTATTTATAGTTTATTTGCAATGTACCAACTTTTTGATATTGGTGTTGTACTAATTTAACTTGTAGTAATTTAAAGTGAGTTTTGTCACAGTTGAGCCATATGTGTCTAATAAAGGATTCCAGCTGCTCAACAGTTTTGGGTGATTTATGTTCATGATGCACCGAATGTATGCATATGGTGAAAGGTCAAGACTGCAGGCAGGCCTACTACTACAAAGTCATTCTATTGAAATAGATGTAGTATGCAGTTAGCATTGTCTTGCTGAAATATGCATGGCCTTCTTTGAAAAAGATGTTTACTGGATGGAAGCATTTGTATGGCGTGCCACAAGGTTCAGTTCTAGGACCCCTGCTATTCACAATATACATGCTTTCCTTAGGAAATGTTATTAGAAGGCATGGGATTAGCTTGCACTGTTACGCTGATGATACCCAGCTCTATAGCTCATCTAAATCAAAAGATTCAACTCAATTGGCTCGGATAACTGAGTGTGTCAAAAAATTAAAACACTGGATCACTCATAACTTTCTATCAATAAATTCTGATAAGACAGAGATTTTGCTCATTGGCCAAAAAACTAGTACACAGAATCTTATCAATCTTATCGTCCCTACACTGGCTACCTGTTAAGTTTCGAATCAACTGCAAACTACTGCTTCTTACTTACAAGACAGTAAGTGCTTTAGCTCCAAATTATCTTTCCAGTCTTCTAACATGCTACAATCCGTCACGCTCCCTGAGATCTCAAAACTCCGGACTTCTAGTAGTTCCTAGTATAGCAAAGTCTACTATAGGCGGTAGATCATTCTTACATTTAGCTCCTAAACTCTGGAATAGTCTTCCTGACAGTGTTCGGGGCCCAGACACACTCACACAGTTTAAGTGCAGATTAAAAACGTATCTTTTTAGCAAAACCTACACATAACACACATATCATAACCTTGTGCTCCAGAACATCTGATCACATGCACATTATCAACTTGTGCTGTTAATATCATGAGCAGCAGCTACGCTAATTCCTCTTCACTGCTTCTCTTTCTCTCCCCATCCCAAGGCATCCTGAGGTTGCTCCAGCCCCAGTCACGTCCCACCTCATGAAAATTATGGACCTTTAAAGAAGTAGATGCCGACCCTGCAAACATCCCGTACCATCTACAGACGTACCAGTGCCAATTGAACCCACTTCATGTGTGGAGTTTTGACATTGGACCTTCTTGAGTGTTTAAAGGCTCTGGCATGGAGAAACTGGTGTTGGATCTGTAATGATCGCAAATGTTGAGCTATTTTATGAGTTGCTCAGTAGCTCCTAGTTTTATAAGGACAAATGACTGTATAAGACTGTAGAAAGAACATTACCTATAATCTTATAATGGGGATGAAGGAAGAGAGGAGATAGAGAGAGAGAGAGAGAGAGAGAGAGAGAGAGAGAGAGAGAGAGAGAGAGAGAGAGAGAGAGTAAGTGTTGCTAGTTGTGCTGATTGTCACTGTTATACTGGTTTCCCTGGTTTGAGAACAGGTAAGAACATGCGTGCACCTACATTCCACCAAGGGAGAGGTCAGGTGCCACCCACTGTATTTTCTGGTAGCATAGCCGCAGTCTGCTAGTCTGTTGCTGTTTGTTAGTTAGGTTAAGCTTTCAAAATACAGCCTAGAATAGACCTTTTTATGTTTATTTCTTTGGCACTGACTATGTTCTTTTCCTGGTGTGAGTTTAGTCTTCTTGACTAAAGAAGAATTTGAATTTGTTTGTTACCTTACTGCACTTGACCATTAAAGCAATAACTACTCTAAACTCTGCTCCTGCTTTTGAGATGATAATTAAATTCATGGTTCATCGTATGTTCTGGTTGACTGGTCAGCTGTTGCTTCTCGAAGTCTGGATATTTTTAAGAGGCGTCGGAAGGATGACCTATTAGAAATTGCTGCTTACTATAGTGTACCAGTTTCTCTGAGTCTGGCAAAAAAAGGGATCAAGAGTAAGGTTCTTGCTAAGCTGTGTGAATTAGGGGTTCCTAAACTCTCACCACATGTTGATACAACTGTGGCTAGTGGTATGGAATCCACTGATGTTGGTTTTGGGAATACATGTAAAGTTTCTTCCAGTAAAGGAAATGATTTTGACTCCTTGAGGGAGCTTATGTTGAGTAGTCAAAGATGGCGGCGCAGCAGTAGCTCGCAGCGGCCGCTCCGGACCCAAAGTCGTGCTACTTTCAGTTTGTAGCCCGCCTTACGCAACACATGGACATCGGAGCAACCGGTGCCCCTGTGTACAACTGCAAAACAACTGCAAAGGACTCAGAAATAACCCAAACAACACAATAAATGATGACCTGCGGCAGAACCTAAGCAACCTCAGCGTGCTCCGAGAACCAGGCCTCCAGACCTCGGCGTTGCCTGTGGCAGATGGACGGAGGAGGGGGAAGCGGAACCGCGGAAAGCGAGCGGGTGCTAATGCTAGGCTAAAAGCTAACCCTAGCCGGCCTGCGCTACCATCTCTTCTGCTTTCTGGACAATAAATTAGACTACATCAGACTCCAACAAGCTACTCGGCGTGAGTACAGACACTGCTGCTACTACAGAGTTCCAGACGCCGCCATTCAGCTGGACGGGCTAGCCGCGTTTCGTGCCGACAGAAATGCAGCTCTGTGCGGTAAGACTCGCGGCGGTGGTCTGTGTGTTTACATCAATACGGAATGGTGTAAGAACTCTGTGCTTGTTATTGTTGTGAGATCTAGAACTTTTTATTTACCCGGGGAATTCACCACCGCTATGCAGTTCGCGTCTCGTCCAAACCGCTCCATGACCGATGCCATCTCCACAACCCTCCATCTGGCCCTCAAGCACCTAGAAAACAAGGACTCGTATGTAAGGATGCTGTTTATAGACTTCAGCTCAGCATTTAAAACGATTGTCCCTCAGTACCTGATTGAGAAGTTGAGCCTACTGGGACTGAACACCTCCCTCTGTAACTGGATCCTGAACTTCCTGACTGGGAGACCTCAGTCAGTCCGGATCGGAAACAGCATCTCCAGCACCACCACACTGACCCCTGGAGCCCCTCAGAGCTGTGTGCTCAGTCCACTGCTGTTTACTCTGCTGACTCACGACTGTGTAGCAACGCACAGCTTGAATCACATCATCAAGTTCACCGATGACACGACCATGGTGGGTCTAATCAGCAAGAACGACAAGTCAGCATACAGAGAGGAGGTGCAACGGTTAACAGCCTGGTGTGGAGCCAACAACCTTTCTCTGAACGTCGACAAAACTAAAGAGATGGTTGGTGACTTCAGGAGAACACAGAGCGACCAATCTCCACTGATTATTAATGGATCCTCAGTGAAGATCGTCAAGAGCACCAAATTCCTTGGTGTTCACTTGGCGGATAACCTGGTCACTTAACACCAGCCACATCACCAAAAAAGCCCAGCAGCATCTTTACTTTCTGAGAAGGCTGAGAAAATCTCATCTCCCTCCCCCCATCCTGACCATGTTCTACAAAAGGACCATTGAGAGCATCCTGAGCAGCTGCATCACTGCCTGGTTTGGGAATTGCACCGTCTCGGATCGCAAGACCTTACAATGGATAGTGAGGACAGCTGAGAAGATCATCGGGGTCTCTCTCCCCTCTCTCATGGACATTTACACCACACGCTGCATCCGCAAAGCAAACAGCATTGTGGACGATCCCACACACCCGTCTCACACACACTTTTCACCCTCCTACCATCAGGGAAGCGGTTCTGAAGCATTCGGGCCACCACATCCAGACTGTGCAACAGTTTCTTTCCTCAAGCCATCAGGCTCCTCAACAAAGAACTGAACTGAACTCTCACTCACACACACACACACACACACACACACACACACACACACACACACACACACACACACACACAAACAACTGTGTGACTGATCTGTACAAACCGGACTCAACACACATCATACACTTCGCACACCCATTATTAAGTACCACTCACACTAATCATTACCACAAAAATGTTTACATGCCGTTTTTTTGCACATCTTCCGGGATTGCTGGTATTGTTCTTCTGCACTATATTTTGTCCACATATTTTTGCCACTGTTCACTTTATCTTGGTTGATGCTATTTGTTTAAATTGCAACATATTGTTTACAGTTTTCTACTACTGTGCACCTTATTTTGTTAAGAACAGGTTTACTGGCGGAGCTATTTTGTGTTTTGTGTATTGTCCTGCACTGTCCTGTGTTGTCTTGCACTGTATTGTGTTGTCTTTTGCACTGTTTGCTCCAGTTGCACACATGCACTTTATGTGGCAAGGATCTCCTACTTAGTTCTTGGCCCTGTTTTTTTTCTGTTCTGTGACTTGTTTTATGTTGCTTTATGTAGCACCTGGTTTCTGGAGGAACGTTGTTTCATTTCACTGTGTTCTGCATCAGCTATATATGGTTGAAATGACAATACAAGCTTTTTGACTTGACTTGACTTTTTGACTTGTGTTGCTTCAGGAATGTGTTGTGGTCTACCTGGAAGGTTTCCTCTCTTTCAGGAGCTGCTGTCCTCGCAGATGAGTTTGTGTTGACTCATAAGAACATATTCAAGCAGGCTAAGGTAGAACCTTGAGTAACCACTGATCAGCAGTTTAAGATGACTAAGTCTAGTCGGGCAAATTCCCATCCTAGCTCTACTGGATGTTTTTACTGTCATAAGCCTGGCCATGACATGATTCAGATTTCGTTGGACCAGATGTTGAAGAATATTTTGAAATTCTCAACATCTTTATCCAGAACCATAAACAATTCAATTCAATTCATTTTTATTTGTATAGCGCTTTTAACAATGAACATTGTCTCAAAGCAGCTTTACACAGATAATGTGGTGATTAAACGAAAATATGTTCTTTGTAAGTATGTTTGTCCCTGATGAGCAACTGTGGCAAGGAAAAACTCCCCGAGATGGCATAAGGAAGAAACCTTGAGAGGAACCAGACTCAAGAGGGAACCCATCCTCATCTGGGTTGCACCAAATGTCTATTTGAAGCAGATATACAATGTTGTGGGGTATAGTGATGACGATCAGAAGCAAACTGCACTCCCGAGTCAGTGCAGCAGACCACCGACACCAACTACAGTCCAATCCATCCTCAAAGCACCCGTTCTACTCCGGAATTACATGGAACCACCCAAGGTGTTGATGAGAGACCGTCCCAAGCTGCACAGAAGTGTGTAGATCCACGGAGGGGAGAGGGGCAGGAACAATGGTCAATGGAGCCTCAGGAGCATGTTTAACTCGACTGAGAGAGAGAGAGAGAGAGAGAGAGAGAGAGAGAGAGAGAGAGAGAGAGAGAGAGAGAGAGAGAAAGAAGGATATGGATTATTATCCTGACGGGAAGAGAAGGATATGGATTATTAAGTGTCCCTATTTGTGTATAAAAGTTAATGTCACTGTGCAGTTTGGACTCCGGCAAGACTCGCTATGGCAGCATAACTAAAAGGAAGAACCAGAAGGTAACACAGACATGAGGGATCTCTGGGATAAGAGACGACCCACCACACCACCGTCAACAAACCTGAGTGAACGTGTGAATGTGATGGGACGACAGCATACAAATATACCAGTTCACCAAACACCATCCGCCTAAAAGACACCAAGTGCTTAACTAGTGGGGACTTACAGCCGAGGGGGATTTTCTTCATTGTGGAGACGGTTCGCCCGTACCGAGACAGCTCCATCACAATTTCCTCATCACTATTAAAAGGAGGGACATTTAACAGCAATACCTTTTTTTGCAGGAGAACTGAGGTGAGAAACCAATATACATTCATTATTTACAACAATTCTTTTCTGGATCAGTTTATTCACTTTTTCAATACTGTTCAGAAAAACAATAGCACTGTTCATTCGGGAGACAGAGACAATATTCTCATGCCCCACCATATTTCCAAACGCTAACACACACTCCTCTACACTCGCCCCGCACACTGTGCTGGCGAGTCAAACTTTCAAACAACCTTGCGCTTGAAGACGCCATGCTAAACATTCACTCACACTCACACTCTCTCACACACACACACCAGCCCGTGCACCCACAGGCATGCTGGTACACAAACACACAAAATTGTTCCTAGATGTTTAAAGGAAGAATCTGTGAAAAATCGCAAAAAAAAAGGAAAATTGGCAACACGCCAACCACTCTCGCGCTCTACACGCCACGCTCACCCTTCCCCCGCGCATGTGCAAAGAGAGAAAAAGAGAGATTGTTGCTAGTTGTCTCTGAACAGTTGTCTCTGAACTACTCTAAACTCTGGTCCTGCTTTTTGTTCAAACAACCCGCAACAACTAAATGGTTATTGTTCCCACACTCCCCTAGGCCTAGTTAAGGTGGACACGTAACATTAATGGTATCGGTGCATCCCTGCATATTTGTTTTCGGACGTTGTAGTTGTTGAAAGGAACATTTGGTGTAAAAAATTCAAGTAAGAGGATAGTTCACCTAGAAATGAAAAGAATTGTCATCATTTACTCAACCTTATGTCATTTGAAGACTTTAATTCAGAAACACAAATGAAGATATTTTAATGGAATCTAAGAGATTTCTGTCCCTAAATTGAGAGTCTACACAGTTATCACATTGATGCTTCAAAAAGTTTATTAAAAGATCAAAAAACGAATTCAAATTCATCAAGCAGTTTAGTTCCAGTTTTTGGGAGAGACTCGATCACTTGATATGACGAACAGATTTAATTTAGGTTTTTATTTTTTACTTTTTTTACACTCACCTTTCGCCGCTTTTAAACTGCAACCTTCTCTGCTTCACCGAGACATGGCTGAACCCAGTGGTACCGGACCATCCAGCCGGCCGAGTTTTTCTTGGTTTACTGCATGGACAGAACACTGGAGTCGGGGAAGTCAAGAGGAGGTGGAGTGTGTCTGATGGTGAACAACCACTGGTGCAACAGCGTGAGCATCGTTCCTCATTCACGCTCCTGCACACCAAACCTGGAACTACTGACCATCAAATGTCGGCCCTTTAATTTACCTTGGGAATTCAGTTAGGTCATAGTCAGTGCCATTTATATTCCACCTCAAGCAAGCACGGACACTGCAGTATGGGATTTGCATGAGACACTAACTCTTCACCAAACACAGCATCGGGACGCTGCGCTCATTGTGGTCGGAGATTTTAACAGTGCCAACCTCAAGCGCGCACTCCCAAACTTTTACCAGCACATCACCTTCCCCACCAGGGGCGAAAGGACACTGGACCACTGCTACACAACACTAAAGAACAGCTACAAGGCACAATCACGTCCACCGTTTGGGAAATCGGACCATGCTGCCATCTTCCTCATGCCTGTTTACAAACAAAGTAAAATTGGCTTCCTGTTAAGTTTCAAATAGACTACAAACTATTACTTCTCACTTATAAAGCACTAAATGGTTTGCCTCCCATGTATCTATCCAGTCTTTTAACACGCTACAATCTGCCACGTTCCCTGAGATCTCAAAACTTTGGGCTTCTAGTAGTTCCTAGAATAGCAAAGTCCACTAAAGGTGGTAAAGCATTTTCACATTTAGCTCCTAAACTCTGGAATTGTCTTCCTGACAGTGTTCGGGCTCAGACACACTCACCCAGTTTAAGAGTAGATTAAAAACATATCTTTTTAGCAAAGCCTACACATAACACGTCTCACATCATAACCTTGTGCTCCAGAACATCTGATCACATGCACATTATCAACTTGTGCTGTTAATATCATTAACAGCAGCTACGCTAATTGCTCTCCACTGCTTCTCTTTCTCTCCCCATCCCGAGACATCCTGAGGTTTGGCCAGCTCCAGTCACCTCCCACCTCGTGATGATTAAGGACCTTTGAAGAAGTAGATGCCGAACTCGCAAACATCTTGAACCATCTAGAGACATACCAGTGCCATCTGGATCCCGCTACATGTGTGGAGTTTTGACATTGGACCTCCTGGAGTGTTCTGGCTCTGGCATGGAGAAGCTGATGCTGGATCTGTGATGATCACAAATGCTGAGCTCATAAAACTAGCTACTAACCATATAGACTGTATAAGACTGCAGAAAGAACATCACTTATAATCTTATACTCCAGTAATCATGTTAGTTGTAGTTGTCTGTACTGTTGAAAGATTTATGATCAAACTCTTGATGTCACCCAAATGAGGATGGGTTCCCCTTTTTGAGTCTGGTTCCTCTCAAGGTTTCTTCCTCATAACATCTAAGGGAGTTTTTCCTTGCCACATTTGCCACGGCTTGCTCATCAGGGACAAATTCACACCATTCACCTTAACTGTTGATTTGTGTAAAGCTGCTGTGAGACAATGTTGTTAAAAGCGCTATACAAATAAACTTGACTTGGCTTGACTTAAAGCTGAAACAGGAAGCCCTGGTTCAGAGGGAGGTCGCTCGCTGGACGGACCAATCGGTGGCCGCTCTGCAGGATGCTTTGGATGACGCAAACTGGGACATGTTTAGGCGCAGCTCTGATGATGTCAACATGTTTACGGAAGCGGTTGTGGGATTCATCAGGAAACTAGCAGATGATACGGTGGAAAAAAACACTATCAGAACGTTTCCCAACCAGAAGCCGTGGGTGGATAAAACCATCTGCGTCGATCTGAGATCCCGCTCCGCTGCCTACAACACGGAGCTCGACACCGGGGACATGGAGGAGTACAAGGCTATAGAACACCATCTTCTAAAATGGTGAATGCGGATGCTTCTCTGGCAGACAAGCTAAACACCTTTTACGCTCGTTTCGAGGCTGCAGCTAACCACGCTAGTGGCGCTAGTGGCACAAACAGCATGCACGCCGAGAGAGCCGGAGAGGTAAACACATTCACCATTTTAGAGCATGACGTGAGGAGGGCATTCAAGAGAGTGAATACCAGGAAGGCAGCAGGACCAGATGGCATCACAGGTCGGGTTCTGAAAGCCTGCGCTGACCAGCCAGCACCGGGTGTTCACTGAGATATTCAACCTCTCACTGGAACAATCTGTTGTCCCCTCATGTTTCAAACAGTCCACCATTGTTCCTGTACCGAAGAAACCCCAGCCCACCTGCCTTAATGACTATTGCCCTGTAGCCTTGACCTCAGTAGTGATTTGAGAAACTGGTCAGAGACTTCATCACTGCCTCACTACCGGACAGCATTTAACACTATAATTCCCTCCACACTCAACTCTAAGTTGGAGGTCCTGGGACTCAGCCTGCCACTGTGTCAACGGATCTCTAACTTCCTGACAGACAGACCACAAGCCGTACGGGTGGGAAAACACCACCCTCAGCACTGGAGCTCCCCAGGGTTGTGTTCTGAGCCCCCTGCTGTACTCACTGTAAACGTATGACTGTGTGACCACTTCCAACTCCACCACCATCATCAAGTTTGCTGACGACACTGTTGTGGTGGGCCTGATCTCCAACAACAATGAGACGGCCTACCTACAGGAGGTTAAAAACCTGGAGAGATGGTGCCAGGAGAACAACTTTCTCCTGAACGTCAGCAAGACTAAGGAGTTGATCGTGGACTTCAGCAGCGGTCATACCAACTGCTAAACATCAGCGGGACCCCAGTGGAGAGAGTGGACAGTTTCCGGTACCTTGGTGTTCACATCACACAGGACCTGTCTTGGTCCTGTCACACCAACACCCTGGTAAAGAAGGCCCGGCTGCGTCTGTACCATCTGAGACGCTTAAGGGACTTTAAACTTCCCTCTCAGGTGCTAAAGACTTTCTAAACCTGTACCATTGAGAGCGTTCTGACAGGTAGCATCACTTCCTGGTTTGCCCTCCAGAGGGTGGTGCGTTCAGCTGAACATACCATCCACACCAAGCTACCTAACCTGCAGTACAGCTACAGTACGCGGTGCAGGACCAGAGCCAGGAAGACTATGAAGGACCTCAGCCATCCCAACAATGGACTCTTTTCTCTGTTGCGGTCAGGGAAACGCTGCCGCTCCCTGAAAGCGAACACAGAGAGAATGAGGAGGAGCTTCTTCCCGCAGGCCATTTGGAGTTTAAACCAGAAAACACCCAGGATCTAAAAACTGGCCCATTCTCTCCATCATCACACTTCGTTGTACATATCTCACTTTTCGCACCACGACACTTTAAACTCTGGACTCACACAGCACAGTGCACTTTATATTTTATACCACACCATACCGCACCTGGACACTTTATATCACACCATTCCGAACACGGACACTTATGGACATTTTACACCACACCATACGGCACACAGACACTTTATGGACATTGTACACCACATCATACCACACACGGACACTTTATGGACAATCTAAAACCACCTTAAATTGTCTATTGTTTACTGTTTCACTTTTTACTGCCATAAGAATTTCTTTCTTTGTATATACATCCTTTCCTTCATTCATATATATATATATATATATATATATATATATATATATATATACTTTTTATACTTTATTTATCAGTCTTCTTTTTCTTTGTATTATTTCACTGCATGTCGTACCCTGTATGAATGTGTATGTGACAAATAAAATTTGATTTGATTTGATTTGATTTGATTTGATTTGATTTGATTTGATTGTGAAGCTGAATCAGTCTGTTGGAGAATGAAGTCCTGAGAATGTCTTTGGAAATGGTAGTTTCATGAATTTTTTTCTTCACTTAAATTAGAAGACCCAAACATGTTCCAGCATGACAATTCTCCTGTGCTCAACACCAGCTCCATGAAGATATGGTTTACATGTGATAAAGTGGAAGATCTATTCAACACAGCTGGGATGATTTAGAACTTCACCCCAGTACCATTCTAATTCTAGTACCTGACTTTACTAACACTTTTGTGTCTGAATGAACACAAATCTCCACACAATCTAGTGGAACATCTGGTGGAATTTTTTTCCTACAGACTGGAGCTTATTATAAGAGCAAATTGGCACGAAATGTGGTGTGTTAACAAAGCACATACCAGTTATGGCCAGGTGACGATGAACTTTCCTCCAGTGAAAATGTTCATTACATTACATGCACTGATAAACTCATTCATCTTTGTATCTCCACATCCTGACACACTGACTTTTTTATATGAGCTCAAAACTTCAAAATTTTTAACCATTGTTAAACCATCAATATTGCTCAATCTTCCAGAAAAAAAACAAACACCCATTTTACAGCTAAAATCTCACCTGGGAATAAATGAGATTGTGGGAAATTTATTTTATAAGTATTTCCTTTAAGCTTTAAAAGTTTGGAGAGATTTTGAAATATTGATAAGCACATCAGATAAGAGGGACTATTGACATGACTAGAGCGATGCATTAGGTATTTAGCTCTTTAACCAAAAGGACATGGATGCAAACACATTGCATTGTGGGTACTTGTATTTACAGGTGTTTGTGAATTCTGATGACGACAACGTTTTTTTTTTATGTTTACAGAAACAATAAATATACGGCATTGTGCAAAAGTTTTAGGTAGACGTAAGACAATACTGCAAAGTCAGAATACTTTAAAACAAATGTTAATAGTTTATTTTTGTCAATGAATCAAAAGGAAAGGAAACAAACAAAATCCAAATCAAATCAATATTTTGTGTGAGCACCTTTACCTGTAAAAACAGCATCAATTCTTCTAGGTCCACTTACACAAGGTTATTGAAGGAACTCGCCAGGTAGGTTCTTGCAAACATTTTTGGATTTCTATGGAGGTCGAATCCTTCTATCTCTTCATGTAATCCAAGGTGGACTCTTGACATTGAGATCAGGGCACTGTGGGGCCCAAACCCACCCAAATCACTTCCAGGACTCCTTGTTCTTCTCTACATTAAAGAAGTTTCTTAATGACATTGGCTATACAGAATGTTTGCTATCTGACTGTATTTCTCCACATTGAGGACACCATTAATCCTGACCAAATCACCAACTCAATTCCAGTTCATTAATTAAGTGACCAGACCATGAATAGCGAGTTCTACTGCAGGTTTTAAGGTGTCTCAGGGAGGATATTCAGCAAAAAAGACAGAACTACAATACAGTTTAAGTTAGGAAATTTTCCTTTCTAGCTCGAAGGACCATATAAGGATTCTCACTACCTGGTATGCGCTGATCAGGGGATTGTACTCGCCCCAGCGCGTCAGTAAAAACATGATACAGGATTCAGAACACTCTACTTTACTGGGTATAGAATTGATTGTATATGAGGTGATTCTTGCTGTCTTCTGCTAGCTGCTGTTTAGTGGGTTGCGTGATTTTTACAATGATACAAACAAATCACTTTTTTATTTATTTCCTAGCACGTGTTTCTTTCAGCTCCAAATTACAGACCATAAAACACCAACTATTAATCTTTTGGACTGCACAACCTCATAGTTGATCCTGGTTTCCACATAAAAAATCTGAATCCAGCGTATAGAGGCTGAGTGAATGTGTTGTGGAGTCTGCAGAGTCAAGTCAAGTCAAGTCAAGTTTATTTGTATAGCACTTTTCACAACAGACATTGTCTCAAAGCAGCTTTACACAAATCAACAGTTAAGGTGAATGGTGTGCATTTGTCCCTGATGAGCAGTCGTGGCGACTGTGGCAAGGAAAAACTCCCTTAGATGTAATGAGGAAGAAACCTTGAGAGGAACCAGACTCAAAAGGGGGAACCCATCCTCATTTGGGTGACATCAAGAGTTTGATCATAAAATCTTTCAACAGTACAGAACACTGGAGAGTGAGAACTAACATGATTACTGGAGTATAAGATTGTAAGTGATGTTTTTTCTGCAGTCTTATACAGTCTTAATTTACTGTGTTGGGATCCAGAGTCAGATCACAGAAATCTAAACACATGAACAACAGGAACATCAGATATTAATCACAGAATATTTATGTAAAGTGTGTGTGTGTGTGTGTGTGTGTGTGGGGGGGGTGTGTGTGTGTGTGTGTGTGTGTGTGTGTGTGTGTGTGTGTGTGTGTGTGTGTGAGTGTGTGTGTGTGTGTGTGTGTTGTACACATACATTTCAGAAACTCGTCCCTGCTTTTTGGTTCTGAGAGTAAAATCTGAATGTTCTCAGCTGTAAATAAAGAAATAAAATGGATTGATTTTACAACCAAAAAAAAAGACATTTGGGTAAATCATTGCTTGTATGTTGATCAGAAATGTGTGTAGATCACATGATGCACTTTATCAGGAACGGATCCTCTTTCCATGTTCACGGATTTTGTTCAATTCCTCCTGGCAGAATTCCTCAAGTCTCTTTTTCAGCTCAGAGAGAGATTTCCTCACTGCATCAAATGAGATATTGACATTGATGCTGAGGGAATCTTCACACACATCAGCTGGAACATTTGGTCTGTCAGTTTTGAGACTCTGATGTCTGGAGACTAAAACCTGCATACAGCAATTAGAAATAAAATGAAGTGAAGGAATGCAATAATTGTAAAGTTTTATATAGAATCTTATAAAAGATTCTTTCAAGAATCTAATATTATGGGGATTCTTGAAGTCTAAGAGACATCCAATGAACCTGTAACCTTCATATTCCTCCTGGAAATGTGGATGTAATGTACCTTTATTTCCTGGAGGAAATGGATGTGATCGTGTGTGTGTGTGTGAAAGCTGGTCCAGCTCAGTGATTCTATGATATTACGTGCTTCACAATGCTCACAAGAACTCAGAGATTTGTCCACCATACTGGCCAGGTATGGCGACCACCAATACTTTCGGATTGTGTCCATAGTCTCCCTATGATTACAGTGATCTACCCCATGTGCTTCATTAATGAGCATTGGCAAAAGAGCTATAGGTGCCACCCATACCCCATTAATGCTTCTCTATAACCCTGTGTCGGGATCTTGTACTGCACCTCATTTCTTCCACATCTCCTTTCCTCCCCACTTGCTACATCCTGGTATTCTCGAAGATCTTCTTCTGTCACTGGTCACCGTTCTTCCTCCTGCTCTTTACCCTGCCTCATTACTTTCACACAGTCTTCGCCTACCACTGCTTTCTTGGCTGCATTACCTTTATTGACCATCTCACCTCAGTTTTGTGAGCTTTACATTTCACAATGGCTAGTGCCTTCGGAAGGCTCATTGCTTTGAGCAAATCTGAAATTGCAGGACCATGCACAATGGATGATCCATCAGCTGTCTGGAAACCCCTCTGTTCCCAGATAGGTCTGAATGTGTGACATATCCCATATGCATATGCTGAATCTGTGTAGACTTTGCATGTTTTCCCTGCCCCTAACCTACATGCTGCTGTTAGGGCTTTTATTTCTGTTAATTGGGCAGATCAAGGTTATGGCACACTTATGCTCGATAGTATTTGAATTGAGTCTTCTTCCTCATTGTACTCGACCACAGCATATCCTGCTTTGTTACCATCATTTGTGCAGTAGCATGAATTATCCATAAATAAGACATGCTGGGCATTTTGCAATGGTTGGTTATCTAGGTTATCCCTAGCTTTTAGAAATCTTTCTGCTACTGTAATGCACTCGTGGGGAGTTCCCTCATGTGGTAGTACTACTTGGTCAGCTGGGTTGACTTTGAGGCATCTTTTAATTGTTAGTTCTGGTGCAGACAGAATTACATCATAACCTGTCCTACGAGCATTTGTTATCACAAACTTTTGACTTGTTAGTCAGGTACACACCTAAGAAGTATACAGGGTCACTGGATGACCCATCATGATTGTCCATGCCTTTTGATAGGCAAATGCTGCAGCTGCCAGTCCTCTGTAACATGGTTGCATCCCCTTATCCACATTATCAAGAGCTGTACTATAGTACGCAATTGGCTTCTTTCCCATACTTTGTTGCTGTTGTGCTAGTATGGCTAATGCAAAACCTCGCCTTTCCGATACATAAAGGTAAAACAGTTTTGTTTAGTCAGGACAGTCTAAAGCTGGGGCGGATTTAAAAATTGCTTTTTATTGACTCAAAGGCTTCTTTACCCTCCTCTGTCCAGACCAGATGAGCACTTGATTTTGTCTGATCTGCTGCTTTCATCATGTCTCTAAGAGGTTGGGTTTTCAACGCAAAATCACAAATCCACGGTCTGCTAAAACCTGCCAAACACAGGAATGACAACATCTGTTGCATGGTTTGAGGTTGTGGTGTTTTCTAAATTGCCTCTACATGTAAGGGTGAGATTTTTCATGTAGTTCCTTCAAGCACTCTACCTAAATATTCTACCTTTCGTTGGCAGAATTGCAACTTTTCCTTACTGACCTTGTGTCCATTGTAAGATAGGGTTTCTAGGACTTTTAGTGAATCCTGCATGCACTGTTCTTTAGTTTGACTACAAATCAGCAGGTCATCCACATATTGGAGCAAACTGCTCTGAATGTCTCGTTCTGCCAGATCTCAAGCTAACACTTGATAAAAATTGATGGGCTTTCACAGTACCCTTGTGCCAGCCATGTGTAGGTGTATTGTTTTCCCCCGTAGGTGAATGCAAACAAAAACTAAGACTCAGGGTGCAGGGGTACACTAAAAATGCTGAACATAAATCAATCACTGTGTACCATTTAGTCATTTTAGGGATGTTAACAAAGTGTGTGGATCAGGCACTAAATGATTTTCTGCTACCACAACACAGTTTACTGGCCTTAAATCATGGGCCAATCTCCATTTGTCTGAGTTAGGTTTTCTGACCGGAAAAAAGGATGTGTTGCAAGGGCTTTTGGTTCAAGTCAAGAGGCTTTTATTGTCATTTCTACTATACACAGTGGTACACAGTACACAGTAAAAACGAGACAATGTTCCTCCGGAACCCTGGTGCTACACTAAACAACAACAAACAAAACAACATAGAGCTACAACACAAGCTACATAAAGTGCATCGAGTGCAACCTAGTGCAAACAGTGCAGACAGACAGTACAGACAGACGACACAAGACAAGACAGAAAACCCTATATAGCGCCGACCAGTAAACCTACTGTATACTTGATTATACAGTACTGTACAAGAAAACTGTAAAAACTATACAAACTAAAAACTATATCCCAGAAGTGAGTATAAACAGAACAATGTAGTGCAAAAATACAGCAGCAGTCAAAGGTGCAAAGAACAGCATGTAAACAGTATAATACAATGATAATGATAAATGTGCAAGAAACAGCATGTAAACAGTATAATACAGTGATAAATGATAAATGTGCAAAAAACAGCACATTGGATTTAGATGAGTGATGAGTGTGTGTTAAGTGTTAAGTCCAGGAAAAAAAATTTTTTTACAGTTCGGTAACACACATTTGAGTGAGTGTGTGTGTGTGTGTGTGTGTGTGTGTGTGTGTGTGTGTGTGTGTGTGTGTGTGTGTGTGTGAGAGTTCTGTTTCATTTCTGTGTGTTGAGAAGCCTGATGGCTTGTGGAAAGAAACTGTTGCATAGTCTTGTTGTGACGGCCCGAATGCTTCGGAACCGTTTTCCTGATGGCAGGAGAGTAAAAAGTGTGTGTGACGGGTGTGTGTGATCGTCCACAAGGCTGTGTGCCTTGCGGATGCAGCGTGTGGTGTAAATGTCCATGATAGAGGGAAGAGAGACTCCGATGATCTTCTCAGCTGTCCTCACTATCCTCTGTAGGGTCTTGCGATCTGAGACGGTGCAGTTCCCAAACCAGGCAGTGATGCAGCTGCTCAGGATGCTCTCAATGGTCCCTCTGTAGAACATGGTCAGGATGGGGGGAGGGAGATGAGCTTTCCTCAGCCTTCTCAGGAAGTAGAGACACTGCTGGGCTTTCTTTGTGATGGAGCTGGTGTTGAGTGACCAGGTGAAGTTGTCTGCCAGATGAACACCAAGAAATTTGGTGCTCTTGACGATCTCCACTGAGGATCCATCAATAATCAGTGGAGATTGGTCACTCTGTGCTCTCCTGAAGTCCACAACTATCTCTTTGGTTTTGCCAACGTTCAGAGACAGGTTGTTTGCTCCACACCAGGCAGGTAACCGTTGCAACTGCTCTCTATATGCTGACTCGTCGTCCTTGCTGATTAGACCCACCACGGTCGTGTCATCAGCAAACTTGATAATGTGGTTCGAGCTGTGCATTGCTACACAGTCGTGAGTCAGCAAAGTGAACAGCAGTGGGCTGAGCACACAGCCCTGGAGGGCCCCAGGGCTCAGTGTGGTGGTGCTGGAGATGCTGTTCCCGATCCTGACTGACTGGGGTCTCCCAGTCAGGAAGTCCAGGATCCAGTTACAGAGGGAGGAGTTCAGGCCCAGAAGGTTCAACTTCTTGATCAGGTGCTGAGGAATGATGGTGTTGAATGCTGAGCTGAAGTCAATGAACAGCATTCGTACATATGAGTCCTTGTTATCCAGGTGGGTGAGGGCCAGATGGAGGGTTTTGGAGATAGCATCGTCCGTGGAACGGTTTGGACGATACGCAAACTGCATGGGGTCCAGGGAGGGTGGAAGCTGTGTCTTAATGTGCCTCATGACGAGCCTCTCGAAGCATAGAGTTTTTCCTCACTTCAGCTGTGGTTAGACAGAGCACCTGGTCACTAGGAGGAGGGAGGGTCTTCCTCGTCACCACGTTGTTCTGCACCTCAAACTGGGCGTAGACGTCGTTCAGCGCATCTGGAAGGGAGGTGTCACGTCACAAGCAGGTGATGTGGTCTTGTAATTCGTGATCGCCTGGATGCCCTGCCATATGCTCCAGGTGTCTCCACTGTCCTGGAAGTGGTTGTGGATTTTCTTAGCGTGTGCGCGCGTCGCCTCTCTGATGGCACGGGACAGTTTGGCTCTTGCTGTTTTTCTTGTCCCCTGATCTGAAGGCAGAGTCTCTTTGTTTCAGCAGCGCACGCACATTTGCAGTCATCCACGGTTTCTACGCGCCGGGGATGTTTGTGTAAACACGATCCAGCATGTTCGCTCCTCTCGTTGCAAAGTCCACATGCTGATGGAGTTTAGGAAGCACAGTCCTGAGATTCACATGGTTGAAATCTCCGGCGATAATAAACAATCCGTCGGGGTGAGCATTCTGCAGGTTGTTATAGCGCCGTAGAGTTCACACAGTGCCTCCTTAGCATTAGCACTGGGAGGAATGTACACTCCGACGATGAATACAGTTGTGAATTCCTGTGGTAAATAAAAAGGTCTGCATCTGACAGTCACAAACTCCACTAGCGATGAGCAGTAGCATGAAACGAGCACAGAGTTCTTACACCATTCCGTGTTGATATAAACACACACGCCACCACCGCGAGTCTTACCGCACAGAGCTGCGTTTCTGTCGGCTCGAAACACGGTTAGCCCGTCTAGCTGGATGGCGGCTTCCGGAACTCTGTCGCTGAGCCACGTCTCCGTGAAAACAAAGACGCAGCAGTCTCTAAACTCTAGCCGTGTGGTTCGCTGAAGTCGGATGTAGTTCAGTTTATTGTCCAGGGAGCAGAGGTTTGAGAGAAAAATGGACGGGAGAGCCGGCCGGCTAGGGTTAGCATTTAGCCCAGCACGGACACCCGCCTGCTTGCCGCGCTTCCGCTTCCTCGAACAGCGCTTCCGACGTCTCCTCTCCCGGCCACCGGCATCAGGTAACACCGAGGGCTGGGGGCCTGGTCTTTGTGGCTGAGGTCGCAGCAAGCCGAGGTCGCGAAGTTTGTCGATAAGATCATCATGCAGATTGTTGGTTGCATGATGCCTGTACTGTAGCAGTGTCTGGTGGTCGTACACATGAACACAGCTGACTCTGGTGTCCATGTATTGTGAAGGGTCGTGCTAAATATGGTGAAAGCACCATTTTTGGATCCGGAGAGGCCGCTGCGAGCTACTGCCGTGCCGCCATCTTGGATCATAAGAATCATGGTTGGGATTAATACTCCTGCCTCAACTAGTCCCTCAGTGGTTGGTCTTATCCCCTCTATTGCTTGTTGTGAAAATGGGTATTGGTAATTGCACATTGTGTTTTAGTTGAATTTGCACCAACCCTGATTACTTTACTAACCCTACATCTGTCTGATGTTTAGTCCATAGTTATTCTGGAACCTGTTTCAATAGCTGTTCTGCTTCCTGTTCAGTTTGTTCTGAATCTTATGCTCTTTGGGGCCATTGTCCTACCTGTTTTATTTGTGTTTTTACCTGCACCTGTCTGTTGATCAACACAGTGTGAGCTATCACACTATCTTCAGCTGTTAACTTTATGTTGAGATCTTTCCTATTTGGTGGCACACTCATATTTTTTTCTCCACAGGTATCCAACATCTTGAGACATGTGGAACAGAGTTCTAGACTGAATACCACTGAGTGATTTGGTTTGGTAGCTGTACTGTTGCTGCTATCTCTTGGGGACCAACGATCAAATTTTTCGGCTTTGATACTGTACTGGGTTCCTTCTACATGTTCTCCCCACAAAGTCTCATATTCTTCATCTTGTCCCCCCTCATCATACTTTATGGTGCAATGCCATGGTTTTCTGGTTTCCATACAATCAGGACACATGTTTGTGAACCATGTTTTCCAGTGTTCATACAACTTATGGATTTCCGAAGATGTCTCCTTGAGTTCCAGTCAGTAGACTTTATCCAGTTTGTTGTTCTGTCTTTCTCTCCACCATCACATATTGTTGACCATGGTGTATATATTAGTTCTTCTCCTTTCATTACCACTGGCATTTGCTAAATGGATTTGATGCCTGTTTCTTGTTACCTCTTCTTCTTCTTCTTCTTCTTCATTATCTTGATCTTTTCTTTCACCATGCATTCTCTTGGGATGTTCTTTATTGCCTCTTCTGTTATTTTCCATTTTTTCTTTTTCCATCCCAAACGCTGTTTCTCGGCTAATTCATCGACAAGTGATTCTCCAGGTCATCGAGATATTGTTGACATCGGCCTGCTCTTTCCATGCTTCTTTGAGCTGCCTTCTTTATCTCTGCCTTCATTTGGGCATTCTCTAATTGGTACAGTTTCACCTTTAATTGGTGATTTTTTGTCAGCTACATTTTTTATGATTTAAGTCAAGTCAAGTCAAGTCAAGTTTATTTGTATAGCGCTTTTCACAACAGACATTGTCTCAAAGCAGCTTTACACAAATCAACAGTGATGGTGAATGGTGTGAATTTGTCCCTGATGAGCAAGCCGTGGTGACTGTGGCAAGGAAAAACTCCCTTAGATGTTATGGGGAAGAAACCTTGAGAGGAACCAGACTCAAAAGGGGAACCCATCCTCATCTGGGTGACATCAAGAGTTTGATCATAAATCTTTCAACGATACAGAACACTGGAGAGTGAGAACTAACATGATTACTGGAGTATAAGTTTATAAGTGATGTTCTTTCTGCAGTCTTAAACAGTCTATATGGATAGTAGCTCCTAGTTTTATGAGCTCAGCATTTGTGATCATCACAGATCCAGCATCAGCTTCTCCATGCCAGAGCCTTTAAACACTCCAGGAGGTCCAATGTCAAACTCCACACATGTAGCGGGATCCAAATGGCACTGGTACGTCTCTAGATGGTTCGGGATGTTTGTGAGTTCGGCATCCACTTCTTCAAAGGTCCGTAATCATCATGAGGTGGGAGGTGACTGAAGCTGGCCAAACCTCAGGGTGTCTCGGGATGGGGAGAGAAAGAGAAGCAGTGGAGAGGAATTAGCGTAGCTGCTGTTCATGATATTAACAGCACAAGTTGATAATGTGATGTGATCAGATGTTCTGGAGCACAAGGTTATGATGTAATGTGTGTTATGTGTAGGCTTTGCTAAAAAGATATGTTTTTAATCTACACTTAAACTGGGTGAGTGTGTCTGAGCCCCGAACACCGTCAGGAAGACTATTCCAGAGTTTAGGAGCTAAATGTGAAAATGCTCTACCACCTTTAGTGGACTTTGCTATTCTACGAACTACTAGAAGCCCAGAGTTTTGAGATCTTAGGGAGCGTGGCGGATTGTAGCGTGTTAAAAGACTGGATAGATACATGGGAGCCAAACCATTTAGTGCTTTATAAGTGAGAAGTAGTAGTTTGTAGTCTATTCGAAACTTAACAGGAAGCCAATGTAGGGACGATAAGATCGGGGTTATGTGATCATATTTTCTTGCCCTTGTAAGAACTCTGGCTGCTGCATTCTGAACTAACTGAAGCTTGTTTATTAATGATGCAGGACATCCACCTAGTAACGCATTACAGTAGTCTATTCTGGAGGTCATAAACGCATGGACGAGCTTCTCTGCATCGGATATGGACAACATATTTCTTAACTTAGAAATATTTCTAAGGTGAAAGAAGGCTGTTTTTGTAACTTGGTTGATATGATTTTTAAAAGACAAGTCGCTGTCTAAAATAACTCCCAGGTCTTTTACCGTTGAACTAGTGGTTACAGAACATCCGTCTAAATGCAGGTTGAGGTGCTGGAGCTTCTGTATACTAGTTTTTGGGCCAATGAGCAAAATCTCAGTCTTATCAGAATTTAAAAGTAGAAAGTTATGGGTCATCCAATCTCTTATTTCCTTAACACACTCAGTTATCCGGGTTAATTGAGCTGTATCGCCTGGTTTAGATGAGATATATAGCTGAGTATCATCAGCATAACAATGGAAGCTAATTCCATGCCTTCTAATAATATTTCCTAACGGAAGCATGTATATTGTGAAGAGCAGGGGTCCTAGAACTGAACCTTGCGGCACGCCATAATTTACTTGCATTAGCCTGGATAGCTCTCCATTTAAATCTACGAAATGGTAACGATCGGACAGGTAGGATTTAAACCAGCTTAATGCCTGTCCCTGAATGCCGATGTAATTTTGTAAGCGATCTAGGAGGAGATCATGGTCTATAGTGTCGAATGCAGCACTAAGATCTAGTAAAACCAACAGCGAGATGAAGCCTTGGTCTGAAGCTAAAAACAGGTC
Source organism: Silurus lanzhouensis (assembly GCA_039877035.1). Classification (NCBI taxonomy): domain Eukaryota; kingdom Metazoa; phylum Chordata; class Actinopteri; order Siluriformes; family Siluridae; genus Silurus; species Silurus lanzhouensis. Next base: position 3,028,940 of record JBCEWE010000097.1, on the reverse strand, counting down.
ATTAGTTATTTTAACTAGAGCAGTTTCTGTGCTATGATGGGGCCTAAAACCTGACTGAAATTCTTCAAAGATATTGTTCTCTTGCAGGTAGGAACATAACTGGGCAGCGACAATCTTTTCTAAAATCTTAGACATAAATGGGAGATTTGAAATTGGTCTGTAATTTGATAACGTGTTTGGATCCAGATTAGGTTTTTTAATGAGGGGCTTAATAACTGCTAACTTGAGGGATTTAGGGACATGTCCTAACGATAGTGAAGAGTTAATAATATTCAGAAGAGGTTCACCAGTTGTATATAACACTTCCTTCAGTAATTTAGTAGGAATTGGATCTAACTGACATGTTGTCGATTTAGCTTTGGCAATAACATTATACAGCTCTTCCTGTCCTATACCTGTAAAATAGTGGAGTTGTGGAGTTGAAGGTAACACTGTCTCAGGATATGCTGTCAGAGGTTGAACTGCCACAATTGTTTTTCTAATGTTATCTATTTTTTCAGTGAAGAAAATCATAAAGTCCTCACTATTAAACTGTGATGGAACACAATTTTCAGAGCCCTGATTTGTAGTTAGTTTAGCTACAGTACTGAAAAGGAACCTGGGATTGTTTTTGTTATTTTCTATAAGTTTGCTCAGGTGTTCAGCTCTAGCAGCTTTTAGCGCCTGTCTGTAGCTGAGCATACTGTCTTTATACGCGATTCTAAATAACTCCAATTTAGTTTTCCTCCATTTTCTCTCCAGATTACGTGCTGTTCTCTTGAGGGCATGTGTATGACTATTATACCAAGGTGCAGGTGCTTGTTCTCTAACCTTTTTTAACCGGATGGGGGCAACGGTGTCTAATGTGCTAGTGAGGATAATGTCTATGTTGTTAGTTATTTCATCAAGATTATTAGCAGTTATGGGTTTAGTGAGAAATTGAGATAAATCAGGCAGGTTATTTATGAATCTGTCCTTAGTGGTTGGAACAATAGTCCTACCAAGTCGATAACGTGGTGCAACACGGCTAATCTGCTCTACCGGTAGTGTGTACAGTATGAGGTAATGGTCTGTGATGTCATCACTCTGAGGTAAAATATCTATATCAGTGACGTCTGCTCCGTGGGATATTATTAAGTCTAGATTTACTCTGCATAATCTAATTTTCTTTGAGTATTATTTAGATTTTTACTTCTGTTTCTGATGTCTGGGAGAGATGTAGCTCTGCTTAGTCTTCTTTATTCTTTCGGGGTGCTTTCATACTTTACATGCCTTTTTGGCTGAAAGGTTTTGATTCTGGTCATGTTCTGGTGGTTCTAGTTTTTGTTGCTTCTTTTCCCATTCTCCTGGTGGGATATCTAGATCATATCCCTGTCCATAGTCATATCCCGAGTCACTTCTGCCTTCTCTATCATCTTCCTCCTCCTCATCAGAATTCTCTAAAAGCACTCTGTTTGTTTGTCCTGTTCTTTTCTTTTTTCTCATGTTGTCTAGGGCTGGGAGTTCCAGCCTTCCTTTAATCCGTCCTCCTGTTAAGTCTAGTTGTATGTCATGATATTCTTTCCCTCCCCTTATTACTGGGTGGATGTCAACTACCTCAGGTTTCTTCACTTCAGAATATGGCGGTGGTCTTTTCTGTTCCTCAAACTACTCAAATGGTGGGGCTGAAGCCTTTTCTGACCCTTTTACCTCTTTACCTTCTTTTCCCTTCTCCTCTCTCTTCCTATGCGATTTTAGCCTCTTTCCCTCATGTTCAAAACATTCTATGTCATTTCTTTTTTGTCTTTTTCTTCACTTCTCCCCAACCTTCTAACCTGGTTCTCATTATATCACACTTTTCTTTATTAAATGTTCCTTCTTCTGGCCATTGCAACTCTCCTGTTGTCCGGTCTTTCCACTTTTTCATGTATTTCCTGATCTCTTGTGATTGTGGATTTTTCTGCACTCATGATGCACCCTTGTGTTGCTCTGCTAGCTTCTCAGCTGTGCCCTTTGTTTCTATTTTTGTTTGAACACTTCAGGTGGGTGTTTATCGGTCCCACTTTTACCCAAGGTCGTGTTGGATTCTTTCGACTATGTCCCCCTAATGAGTTAATTTTATCGATTAAAATTGAGGTATCTGCACCTCTTTCCCACGACACCTCTCTGGGCTCCACTACAATCGTTGCTGTCAGTCCTGAGCAATAATTTGACTCTTCAGCTACTTCTGCATTTAATTCTACCTCTGGTTCTTCATCTTCAGTATTTGGTTCTGTTATGAAATCAAACAAGTGTATCACTGCTTTATTAGGTTTAGGGGGCTTCCACTAGGGTGCGCAATATTGGCCTTAGCAGTCGAGGTTTCCAGACGCTTTTTATTTTCTCATACCAGTCCTCTTGGAAATACTTGCTGTAACACATCAATACCATGGAAATATGTAATAGCCCAGAATTGATCTTGTATTTGTTTCTTTGTCTGTCCCCTCTCTATACCGTTTCTATCTTTATATGTTCTCTCATCCCAAAAATGTGTTCTAATTCCTTTCGTTTCCACTTCTGTGTCTATCAAGTCCACACACTATTTGTTCTGCAGCCCCTATTCTTCTCCACTACTCAATCGCACTTTGTGTGTGTGTGTGTGTGTGTGTGTGTGTGTGTGTGTGTGTTGTCTCATACGCTCCGAGTGTATATGCACGTGTGGCTCTCCTGCACTCCTAGTGTGTGTGTGTGTGTGTGTGTGTGTGTGTGTGTGTGTGTGTGTGTGTGTGTGTGTGTTTATGTGTGTGTACCATGCTACGTATCAATAATACAGATATGATTACAATCTTTTCATCTTCCCAGTCAGCACAAGCAAAAACCAAGCAACAACAAAAGCACAATTATACATATAAATTCACAGAAAAAGCATCAGCACACAGAGTCACAATCTCCACCTTCACCTTTTACAACCTCGCTCAACACACACAATTTAAACAACAAAAACACTTACACAACTGCAGTTAACACTTTTCTCTTTTTACTGTACATGTACACATGGCCATCACTTCATCTCAATAATCTCAATATCCTCGGGTCCCATCCCGAACTCTTTACGGTGTCTCTCCGAGCCTTATACATATACTAACAACTCACAACCTTTCAATGTTCCCTTCCCACTCCACTACCTTTAATAATACTGGTTATATGTTTTAATACAAAGAGAATAAAGAGAGAAATATTTTTACTACTACAATTAACACCTAATTTCAACAACTGTTTAAAAAATCCTAATTTTCACTGTTATACAGCAGCATGGATGTTAATATTAGACAGACTTGGGATTAATTCAGTATCTGCACACACAACAATCCACAGAAATAAGACAAATGGTGCAAATACACATTCCTCCTCTTTTCTCTCTCTCACATGCACAACAACAGGAAGTGGCTTTCATTTCAGAGAAAACGAAACTCCAGTCTTTCTCTCTTTCTTTCTGTCTCTTTTTTCCTCAGTGTGTAAAGTGCAGAAAATGGCGGAGGCCAGTATTTCAGTAGTTCAGGATCAGTTCAGCTGTCCAGTTTGTCTGGATCTCCTGAAGGATCCAGTGACTACCCCGTGTGGTCACAGTTTCTGTAAGGTGTGTATTAATGGCTGCTGGGATCAGGAGGATCAGAAGGGGGTCTACAGCTGTCCTCAGTGCAGACACACGTTCACTCCAAGGCCTGTTCTACACAGAAACAACATGCTGGCTGAAGTGGTGGAGAAACTGAAGAAGACTGAAGTCCGAGCTGCTTCTCCTGCTCACTGTTATGCTGAACCTGGAGATGTGGAATGTGATTTATGTAGCGGAAGGAAACACAAAGCCGTCAAGTCCTGTCTGATGTGTCTGGCCTCCTTTTGTGAAACTCATCTGAAACCTCACTATAAAGTTGCTGGTCTGAAAAAACACACATTAATCGAAGCGTCTGGAAATCTACAAGAGAAGATCTGCTCCAAGCATGATGAAGTCCTGGAGATCTACTGTCATACCGACCAAAGATTCATCTGTTATTTGTGTATGATGGATGAACACAGAAGCCACGACACCGTCTCAGTTAAAGCATACAGAACTGAAAAACAGGTGAGAAATGCAGGTCTGATATATTCAGCCTGTTCATAGAAATTACATTATTCATCTAAAATCACAAAGTTTTATTCCACTTATTCAATCATTTTCTCTCAGTCTGATGAGTTTGATCAGTTCTGGCACTTGATTTGTTGGAATGAAAATCTGGAAACTCTCCTGCTTTACTGAATGTGTTTGTTAGTAAAGAAATGTAAAATAAAAGTCTCCGTATCAGTTCAGAGGAGTCAGTGAACAATTCAACCAACAACCATCTGAACCTCATTTTACACCTTTACAGTGTCGAATCGTTCACTTTTTAATCTGTCATTCATTTACACATTTAGCTCACAGTGCTGAACATTTAAACACCAACATCCAGTCTTTTACTCTTTAATAAGCTGCTTGTTTCTAATACTGTCCATCGTCGTCACTCCCAATGAAAATCTCAGCATCTTCAGCTCTGCTTCCTCCAGCTCCACCTCCTGTCTTTTACTCAATGCCACTGTCTCTAAACCATACAACATAGCAGGTCTCACCACAGTCTTTATCATCTCATACACCATCAACTATAAAATGTATTTTATTTGTCCTCAGACTGAGCTGAAGGAGGAGCAAATGAAATTCCAGCAGAGAATCCAGAAGAAGCAGAAGAAGGTGCAGAAGCTGAAACAGGATGTGAACATTATAAAGGTGAGCAGTGCGCAGAGACGGAGCTGCTCCTAGAAACACACACAACATGGACATCGAGTCATTTAGAGTCCCAGTAAGAGTGTGTGTGTGTGTGTGTGTGTGTGTGTGTGTGTGTGTGTGTGTGTGTGTGTGTGTCCTAACAGCTCAGTGCACAGACAGCAGTAGATGACAGTGAGAAGATCTTTACTGAGATGATCAGCTCCATGAAGATAAAGCGCTCGGAGGTGACAGAGCTGATCAGAGATCAGGAGAAGGCTGAACTGAGTCGAGCTGAACGACTCCTGGAGCAACTGGAGCAGGAGATTTCTGATCTTCAGAGGAGAATCACTGAGCTGGAGCAGCTTTCACACACACACGATCACATCCATTTCCTCCAGGAAATAAAGGTACATTACATCCACATTTCCAGGAGGAATATAAAGGTTACAGGTTCATTAGATGTTTCTTAGACTTCAAGAATCCCCAACATTTTAGATTCTAGAAAGAATCTGTTATAAGATTCTATATAAAACTTTAAAATTATTGCATTCCTTCACTTCATTTTATTTCTAATTGCTGTATGCAGGTTTTAGTCTCCAGACATCAGTGTCCCAAAACCGACAGACCAAATGTTCCAGCTGATGTGTGTGAAGATTCACTCAGCATCAATGTCAATATCTCATTTGATGCAGTGAGGAAATCTCTCTCTGACCTGAAAAAGAGACTTAAGGAATTCTGCCAGGAGGAATTGATCAAAATCCGTGAACATGGTAAGAGGATCCGTTCCTGATAAAGTGCATCATGTGATCTACACACATTTCTGATCCACACACAAGCAATGATTTACCCAAATGTCTTTTTTTTGTTTGTAAATCAATCCATTTTATTTCTTTATTTACAGCTGAGAACATTCAGATTTTACACTCAGAACCAAAAAGCAGGAACGAGTTTCTGAAATGTATGTGTACAACACACACACACACACACACACACACACACACACACACACACACACACTTCACATAAATATTCTGTGATTAATATCTGATGTTCCTGTTGTTCATGTGTTTAGATTTCTGTGATCTGACTCTGGATCCCAACACAGTACATTATAACCTCATTCTGTCTGAGAAGAATAAAGTGGTGACACGCAGTGAGACAAAGCAGCTGTACTCAAAACATCCAGAGAGATTTACCTACTACAGACAGGTGTTGAGTAAAGAGAGTGTGTGTGGATGCTGTTACTGGGAGGTGGAGTGGAGCAGTGATGGTTATGTGTTCATATCAGTCTCATATAAAGATATTAGAAGGAAAGGACAGGGTGATGATTGTGTGTTTGGAGGCATCAATCAGTCCTGGAGTCTGGAATGTTTTTCTTCTTCTGTTAATTTCTGGCACAACAAAGTTCAAACTGCTCTGAAAGTTCCATCATCCTCCAGAATAGGAGTGTATGTGGATCACAGTGCAGGAACTCTGTCCTTCTACAGCGTCTCTGATACAATGAAGCTCCTCCACAAAGTCCACACCACATTCACTCAGCCTCTATACGCTGGATTCTGCTTTGACATTTGTAAACCAGGATCATCTATGAGGTTTTGCAGTCCAAAAGAATAATAGTTGGTGTTTTATGGTCTGTAATTTGGAGCTGAAAGAAACATGTGCTAGGAAATAAATAAAAAAGTGATTTTTTTGTATCATTGTAAAAATCAGATTTAAAAATGATAATTATGGTTCTGTAAAATATATAAATCTATTTTACACCTTAAAATGTCTATGTACGTGGTGGTATTTAAAAAAGGATCGAAACGAACTGTATTGTAGTTCTGTCTTTTTTGCTGAATGTCCTCCCTGAGACGCCTTAAAACCTGCAGTAGAACTCGCTATTCATGGTCTGGTCACTTAATGAATGAACTGGAATTGAGTTGGGGATTTGGTCAGGATTAATGGTGTCCTCAATGTGGAGAAATACAGTCAGATAGCAAACATGCTGTATAGCCAATGTCATTAAGAAATTTCTTCAACGTAAAGAAGAACAAGGAGTCCTGGAAGTGATTTGGGTGGGTTTGGGCCCCACAGTGCCCTGATCTCAATGTCATAGAGTCCACTTTGGAGTACATGAAGTGATAGAAGGATTTGACCTCCATAGAAGATCCAAGAATGTTTGCAAGAACCTATAGGCGAGTTCCTTCAATAACCTTGTGTAAGTGGACCTAGAAGAATTGATGCTTTTTTTCGTTTCCTTTTCTTTCGAATCATTGACAAAAATAAACTTTTTTTTTAAAGCATTCTGACTTTGCAGTATTGTCTTACGTCCACCTAAAACTTTTGCACAATGCCGAATATTTATTGTTTCTGTAAACAAAAAAAAGCCGTCATCATCAGAATTCACAGACACCTGTAAATACAAGTACCCACAATGCAATGCGTTTGCATCCAAGACCTTTTGGTTAAAGAGCTAAAATCTAATGCATCGCTCTAGTCATGTCAATAGTCCCTCTTATCTGATGTGCTTATCAATATTTCAAAATCTCTCCAAACTTTTAAAGCATAAAGGAAATACTTATAAAATAAGTTTCTCACAATCTTATTTATTCCCAGGTGAGATTTTACCTGATTGTACTTTAGCTGTAAAATGGGTGTTGGTTTTTTTTCTGGAAGATTGAGCAATATTGATGGTTTAACAATGCAATCCCTTGGATATCGCGGGTTTTTCTGGAACGATATCCGAGGGAATACTGTAGAATCTTCATTTCGAATAATACCCTCAGGAAGGAGAGGTGGGGGGGTTGGATGATGTCATGTCAGTAAGGAGAACTACATCCAGATTAAAATGATGGATGACAAAAATAAAAGGTCTAAACCCTCAGGCGCCCAATTCATAAAAAAAAGTGGAATGAAGTAGGAAGGAAATGTGCAAAAGATAAAGGTGTGTATGCAGCTCTATTACTCATCTCGTTACACACACAGCACAAAGTGTCTATTCCTTGTATAGTAAAATCAAGAAATAAATACACAAGATCCAGAAATAATCTTATTGCAGTTAAAACTGAAAAATGCTGGATAAGCAAACACAAAAAGGTTTTAAAGTTTGGTCTTTTAAAAATTAAATCACTTGCACACAAAGCACTCATTGTAAATGAGATGATCACAGATAATAATCTCTCAGCACTCTGTCTCACTGAGACCTGGATTAAACCAAATCATTATATGGGTCTAAACGAGTCTACAGTGTCAGGACATGCTTATAAGCATGAGTCCCATCAGACTGGTCATTGGGGTGGTGTAGCTACCTTAATGTTAGTCAGAGATTAGGATTCAGGTTTAAAGCATTTGAAGTGCTCATTCTTAAATTTGTACTTTAAATTCTGGGGGGAGTTGGATGAAGTGGTAGAAGGTATACCTAGGAATGTAAGATTGTTGATTGGGCAGACTTTAATGGGCATGTAGGTGAAGTGAACAGAGGTGATGAGGAGGTGATGGTAGGTAAAAAAACATTGTCTCCACACAGGACAATGTGGAGGCTTTCCTGGAGTTGTTTGAGTGTGTAGCGGTCGCCGGGGAATGGACCGGGATGGAGAGAGCTCTCCGCCTGCTGCCGCTGCATTCCGGGGAAGCCCAGTTCGCTGCTCAGCAGCTGCCGGTCGATCGTATGCTGGAATACGACAATCTGAAGCGGGCGATCCTCCAGCGAGTGGGGCGGACACCGGAGCAGCACCGACAGCGGTTTCGCACGTTGACGCTGCGCGAGGTTGGCCGACCGTTCGCCTTTGCCCACCAGCTTCGCGATGCGTGCCGGAGATGGCTGCGGGACGAGGACCGGAGCACGGACGAGGTTCTGGATCGCGTGGTGTTGGAGCAGTTCATCGCCCGTCCTCCGCCGCGGAAGGCGGAATGGGTTCAGTGCCAGCGACCGGAGACCGTGGAGAAGGCGGTACAGTTGGCAGAGGACCACCTGGCGGCGTACGTGGGGGTGGGCGGATCCCCTGGGTCTCCGTCCGAATTTCCTTCTTTCCTGTCCCTTTACTCTTCTCCCTCTCCTCCCATTCCCTTACCCCGGAAACGGGGGCCGATTTCCCCGAAGCTGGGGGCTCGGCCGCAAGCTCCTTCCTCTTCCTTTTCCACTTCCTCTCCTTCTGCTCTCGCTCACAGATCTTTGCCTTTGACTCAACAGGTGGGGGAGACAGTCCGCGCAGGTGCGGAGCAGAAGCCTGGGCCGGTCTTTTGGTGCTGCGGGGAGCCGGGGCATTTCCTGGATCAGTGTCCCGTCATGGAGTTGGGGGTGATGGTCCGGATTCCCAAGGCGCCACAGGCTGCCCCCGATCAAGCAGAAACGTACCATATACCTGTGAGTATCCAAGGGGGTACACACCAGGCGTTGGTGGATTCGGGCTGCGAGCAGACAGCCATCCATCAAAGCCTGGTGCGATGCGAGGTTTTGAATACTGCACGCCGGGTGAAGGTGAAATGTGTGCATGGGGACGTTCACGAATATCCACTGGTGGCCATTTCGGTTCGTTTCAGGGGGAAAAATCATAGAGTGGAGGCGGCGGTTAGTCCCCGCCTCACCCATCCGCTAATCTTGGGTACGAATTGGGCCACTTTTCCTCGCTTACTTAGGGAAATGTGTGTGGATGGGTCCTGCGGAAAGGTGAAACGGAAGGGGGCGTGTGCTATGTTGGCTGGGGAGGCGGCGCCGGGGACGTCAGTTCCGCGTCAGGCAGACTCCGCCCTACGGGGAATTCCACCTGGGGATTTCCCCCTCGAGCAATCGCGGGACGAAACGCTCCGACACGCCTTCGACCAGGTGAGAGCAATCGATGGTCAGCGAATCCGGCCGGATTGCGCGCTTTCCCATCCCTACTTCGCCGTGATTAAAGATAGATTATACCGAGTGACGCAGGACACTCGAACCGGAGAGGAAACGACCCAATTATTGGTCCCAAAGAGTTGCAGGGAACTTTTATTCCATGCGGCTCATCATAATCCGATGGCTGGGCACCTAGGCTGTGTTAAAACATTAGACCGCCTAATGGACCGTTTTTATTGGCTGGGCATTCACGGCGATGTGCGTAGATGGTGTGCGGCATGCCGGGAATGTCAGCTGGTGAATCCGCCGGCCATTCCAAAAGCACCTTTGCGCCCTTTACCATTAATCGAGGTTCCCTTCGAAAGAATCGGCATGGACCTCGTCGGGCCATTAGAGCGAACCGCACACGGGCATCGCTTTGTATTACTCATAGTGGACTATGCGACGCGATATCCGGAAGCAGTGCCCCTTCGCAACATCTCCGCACGCAAAGTTGCAGAGGCGCTCTTTCGCGTTATCTCCCGGGTTGGGATCCCGAAAGAGATCCTGACTGATCAAGGCACGGCAAACATGTCACGAACACTTCGTGAACTGTACGAGTTGTTGGGGATTAAATTGTTTCGCACCAGTGTCTATCATCCACAAGCCGACGGCCTGGTGGAGCGTTTCAATCTAACCCTTAAAAACATGATTCGGAAGTTCGTACACGGGGACACGCGGAATTGGGATAAATGGCTCGAGCCCTTGTTGTTTGCAGTACGAGAGGTCCCGCAAGCCTCCACGGGGTTCTCCCCGTTTGAATTATTGTACGCCCGTAAGCCGCGCGGAGTGCTGGACGTTCTCCGGGAAAATTGGGAGGAGGGACCTTCGAGCGCAAAAAATGAAATTCAGTATGTTCTGGATCTAAGAACAAAACTCCACACACTGGGACAGCTAACAATGGAGAATTTGCTACAGGCACAGGAACGGCAATCCCGGCTGTATGACAAGGGCGCGCGGCTTAGGCAGTTTTCACCGGGAGATAAAGTCCTCGTTCTACTGCCCACGTCAAGCTCAAAATTACTCGCCAGGTGGCAAGGGCCATTTGAGGTTACACGGCGGGTGGGAGATGTCGACTATGAGGTGCGGCGCACGAACAGGGGCAGGGCACTCCAAGTATATCACCTGAATCTCCTAAAATTATGGAGCGAGGTGGTGCCCGTGTCTCTAGTGATGGTGATTCCAAGAGGGAGGAGCTGGGACCAGAGGTACGACTAAAAACCACGTCAGAATCCGCCTCGGTTCCCTGTGGAGACCACCTCTCGCCATCGCAGAGAGCACAGGTCGGTAAATTACAGCAGGAGTTTGCGGACGTGTTCTCTCCCCTGCCTGGGTGAACAAACCTTATAGAACACCATATCGAGACATCTCCCGGTATTGTGGTGCACAGTCGCCCGTACCGGCTGCCCGAACACAAAAAGAATGTGGTTCGGTAGGAACTTCAGGCGATGCTTGACATGGGGGTGGTGGAGGAGTCCCACAGTGACTGGAGCAGCCCGGTGGTCTTGGTTTCCAAGAGCGACGGGTCGGTCCGGTTCTGTGTGGATTACTGAAAGGTCAACGCGGTGTCTAAATTCGACGCGTATCCAATGCCTTGCATCGACGAGCTGCTTGATTGGTTAGGCGCGGCTCGCTTTTATTCGACACTGGACTTAACCAAGGGATATTGGCAGATCCCCTTGACGCCAATGTACCGGGAAAAAACGGCTTTTTCCACTCCGTTCGGTTTACACCAATTCGTTACACTTCCGTTCGGTTTGTTAGGGGCCCCGGCGACGTTTCAACGTCTAATGGATCGGATTCTCCGTCCTCATAACGGGTACGCCTACAGCATCTCAGGGCGGTCCTGCGGACCTTGAGACGGGCAGGGCTCACAGCGAACCCGAAGAAGTGTGCGGTTGGGCGGGTGGAAGTACGGTATCTGGGTTTCCACTTGGGTCACGGGCAGGTGCATCCCCAAATCGATAAGACGGCAGCGATTGCAGCCTGTCCGAGACCCAAGACCAAAAAGGAGGTCAGGCGGTTCCTGGGGCTGGCTGGCTATTATAGGAGGTTCATTCCTATGTTTTCGGACGTCACCAGTCCACTGACCGACCTCATGCCAGCAGGCTTTTACGCGTGTCAAAGCCGCACTCTGCGGTGGTCCGCTTTTACATGCTCCTGACTTCTCTCTTCCTTTTGTTTTACAGACTGATGCGTCGGAATGTTGTCCCAGGTGGTGGAGGGGGAGGAACGGCCGGTGCTGTTCATCAGCCATAAGTTGTCAGTGCGGGAAAGCCGGTACAGCACCATCGAAAGGGAGTGCCTGGCTATCAAGTGGGCGGTCCTCACCCTCCGGTACTATCTGTTGGGACGGGCCTTCTCCCTCTGTTCGGACCACACACCGCTCCAGTGGCTCCATTGCATGAAGGATACCAACGCGCGGATCACTTGGTGGTATCTAGCGCTTCAACCATTCAAGTTCGAGGTGGTCCACAGACCGGGGGCGCGGATGGTCGTGGCTGACTTCCTCTCGCGCCAGGGGGGAGTAGGTTGCGGGCCGGACGGCTCCCTGGCCTGAGTCGGGCGGTGGGGGTATGTGGCAGCGGGGGCGTGGCCGAGCATCGGTTTGTGAATGGAGGGCGGGGCCGGGAGCAGGTAGGCAGGGGATTGCCTCACCTGAAGCTAATGTGACCTAATAAGTGTTCTCTATTTTCCAGTGATCGGGGGGGTGCATTTAAGGAGGAGAGTGTGTGTGTGAGACGGGTGGTGTGTGTACGCGCGTGAGCCAGAAGACGTACTGCCTGAGACACCAAAACAAACAGACACGATGTTCTAAAATAAAAGTGGCTGTGAAGCCTTTACACCTGACCTGTTGTGGCGTGCCTTCTTCCCACATTTATACGCTCTCCCACACACTTATTTTAAGAAGAAGGTGGAGCATAGGGTGACATAAGAGTGGAGGAGGGTGCACACAGGTGGACTATGTTCTATGTAGGAGATGCAACCTAAAGGAGACTGTAAGGTGTTGGCAGGGGACAGTGTAGCTAGACACCATCAGATGGTGGTCTGTAGGATGGTTTTAGAGGTGAGGAAGAGAAGGAGAGTGAGGACTGACAGAAAAATAAGATGGTGGAAACTGAAGGAGGAAGAGTGTCGTGTGAGGTTCAGGGAAGAGGTCAGACAGGGGCTCGGTGGTGGTGAGGAGGTGCTGGATAATTGGGCAACTACTGCAGAAGTGATAAGGGAGACAGCTAGAAATGTACTTGGTGTGACATCTGGAAATAGAAAGGAAGAAAAAGAGATGTGGTGGTGGAATGAGGAAGTGCAGGAGAGCATAAAGAGAGAGGTTGGGGAAACAGAACTGGGATCAACAAAGTGATGAGAAAAGTAGGCAGGAGTAAAAGGAGATGCAGCAGCAAGTGAAGAGGGATGTGGCGAAAGCCAAGGAAAAGGCATATGAGGATCTGTAGGAGAAGTTGGACACTAAGGAAGGAGAAAAGGATTTGTACCGATTGGCCAGGCAGAGGAACCGAGCTGGGAAGGAGGTACTGCAAGTTAGAGCAATAAATGATGGAAATGTGTTGACTAGTGAGGAGAGTGTCTTGAGAAGATGGAGGGAGTATTTTGAGCAGCTGATGAACAAGGAAAATGAGAGTGAGAAGGTTGGATGGTGTGTAGTTGGTGATGCAGGAAGTGGATAGGATTAGTAAGGAGGAAGTAAAAGCATCGATTAAGAGGATGAAGAGTGGACATACCGGTAGAAGCATGGATATGCTTAGGAGAGATTGCAGTGGAATTTTTATAAAGATTGTTTAACAGGATTTTGGAGGGTGAGAGGATACCTAAATAATGGAGAATGGGGTGTGCTGGTACCGATCTTTAAGAATAAGGGAGTTTGCAGACCTGCAGTAACTACCGGGGAATTAAATTGATCAGTCACACCATGAAGAGTAGGGGAAGCTAGGCTGAGAGAAGAGGTGACCATCTGTGAGCAACAGTATGGTTTTATGCCGAAGAAGAGCACCACAGATGCATTATTTGCTTTGAGATTGTTGATGGGAAAAGTTTAGAGAATGTCAGAAGGAGTTGCATTGTGTGTTTGTGGATTTAGAGAAAGCATATGACAGTGTAGAGAGAGATGAGTTGTGGTACTGTATGAGGAAGTCAGGTGTGTCAGAGAAGTATGTGACGGTGGTGCAGGACATGAATGAGGACAGCGTGACAGCATTAAAGTGTGCAGTAGGAAAGACAGACTGGATCAATGTGGAGGTGTGACTGCATCAAGGATCGACGCTGAGCCCTTTCCTGTTTGCAGTGGTAATGGAAACGTTGACGGACGAGGTCAGACAGGAGTCTCCATGGGCTATGATGTTTGCGGATGATATTCAAATCAATTCAATTCATTTTTATTTGTATAGCGCTTTTAACAATAAACATTGTCTCAAAGCAGCTTTACCCAGATAATGTGGTGATTAAAAGTGAATATGTTCTTTATAAGTAAGTTTGTCCCTGATGAGCAAGCCGGTGGCGACTGCGGCAAGGAAAAACTCCCCAAGATGGCATAAGGAAGAAACCTTGAGAGGAATTTCATGGAACCACCCAAGGCGTTGATGAGAAACCGTCCCAAGCTGCACAGAGTGGCTTACAGTCGAAGAGAACACTATCCAGAGGCAGGCCTGGACGAAGTGGGAAGATCCATGGAGAGGAGAGGGGCAGGAACAGTGGTCACTGGAGCCTCAGGAGCATGTTTAACTCCTAATGAGAGAGAGAGAGAGAGAGAGAGAGAGAGAGAGAGAAAGAGAGTGAGAGAGCATAACTAAAAGGGAGAACCAGAAGGTAACACCGACATGAGGAATCTCTGGGATATTTGTATGCTTATCCCAGAGATTCCTCATGTCGGTGTTACCTTCTGGTTCTCCCTTTTAGTTATGCTCTCTCACTCTCTTTCTCTCTCTTTCTCTCTCTCTCTCTCTCTCTCTCTCTCTCTCTCTCTCTCTCTCGCTCATTAGGAGTTAAACATGCTCCTGAGGCTCCAGTGACCACTGTTCCTGCCCCTCTCCTCTCCATGGATCTTCCCACTTTCCCACGTTTTCAACCCCGACTTGAACACTGTCCCAAACATTGATTGAAAGGCTGTTTCATAACTGTGGGGCTTTATAAGAGAAAGATCTGCCCCCTGCTGTAGTCTTCATTATTTGAGGAACCAACAGATAGCCTGCACCTTTTGATCTGCATGCCTTTTGAAGTAGGCGTGGAGGATCATACTGGTACAAAAGTTCACTCAGTCTCTGCGGTGCGAGACAGTTAAGTGCTTTATCCGTCAGTAGTAGTATTTTATAATCAATGTGAGATTTGATTGGGAGCCAGTGTAGACTGATTAAAACAGGAGTGATGTGGTCATATTTCCTAGATCTAGTGAGGACTCTTGCTGCTGCATTCTGAACTAACTGAAGCTTATTTATGCACCTACTCAAACACACAGGCAGTAAAGCGTTACAGGAGTCTAATCTAGATGTAACAAACACATGAACTAGTTTTTCTGCATTCTCTAACGACATCATATTTCTAATTCTAGCAATATTGCTAAGGTAAAAGGAGGCAATCATGGTAATATTATCCAAGTGAGCCTCAAAGGAAAGAATAGGGTAAATAATAACACCAAGGTCTTTGACAGCCGTACATGCTGAAACAGAAACACCATCCAGAGATGCTACATAATCGTATAGTTTGCATCTAGCTGCATGTGGTCCTAGTAAAAGAACTTCCGTCTCATCTGAGTTGAGCATAAGAAAGTTATCAAGCATCCACTTTCTAATGTCCTTTACACACTCCTCAACATTGTTAAGCTAATCTCTCATCTGGCTTTGATGAAATATACAACTGTGTATCATCAGCATAGCAATGAAAGTGAATACCATGTTTATTTATAATTTCACCCAGAGGCAGCATATATAACGAGAAAAGCAGTGGGCCTAAGACAGATCCTTGAGGAACACCAAACTTTACCTCAGAAAGTGTGGAGAACTCACCATTTACATCAACAAACTGATAGCGATCAGTCAAATAAGACCTGAGCCAAGAGAAAGCTGTTCCCTTTATTCTAACAACGTTCTCAAGTCTAGCAAGCAGTATAGTATGATCAATGGTTTCAAAAGCTGCACTAAGGTCGAGCAAAACAAGTAAAGAGATCAGAGGCTAATAACAGGTCATTTACCACCTTAACTAGCACTGTCTCTGTGCTATGATGAGGCCTAAATCCTGACTGATTAAGAATTTTTATTCCTAAGTAGATGTGAGCAGAACTGCTGTGCCACAACCTTTTAAAATATTTTGGATATAATGGGGAGATTGGATATTGTAGTTGGACAGCTGACATCGGTCAAGGTCAGGTTTCTTAATTAGGGGGTTGATATCTGCCAGTTTGTAGGATTTAGGTACATAACCAGTGCTAATAAAAGAGTTTATTATTTTGAAAACAGGTTCAATTACTTCTGGACTTATCTGTTTGAGGAAACTTGTAGGAAAGGGATCGAGAATGCAGGTTGATGATTTTGATGAGGAAATTAATGAGATTGATTGTCTGTTATAATTACACTGCTGTCTACAGGGTTACTTGTAAAATACTTTGGATTTATATTAATCGTCTGGATTTCTTGCCTGATGTTTTCAACTTTATTATTAAAAAAGTTCATGAAATCATTACTATTACTATTCAGTGGCCCAGTCAAGCTCTGCGGGGTCAGACAGAGATCTATTTAATATCTGGAAGATTATTGATAAAACGCGCTGCTGTAACTGACGTGAAAGTAAGTTTAACACGGTAACGTGGTGAGTTAATAATGC
The DNA here is from genome assembly GCA_039877035.1 of Silurus lanzhouensis. Taxonomy (NCBI): domain Eukaryota; kingdom Metazoa; phylum Chordata; class Actinopteri; order Siluriformes; family Siluridae; genus Silurus; species Silurus lanzhouensis. Next base: position 3,012,558 of record JBCEWE010000097.1, on the reverse strand, counting down.
ATAATATATTCTGAATATAACATTCTGAATAATTCCAACTGAATCTAGAATGGACACAACTGCTGCTCTTAAGGAGTCTTCCTGATTATCAAAATGAATATTAGAGTCACCAACAATTTATGCTTTGTCTAAAGAAGTAGCTACATTTGTGATGAAATCTGCAAATTCTATGAGAAAATCAGAATAGGGCCCTGGGGGTCTATAAATAATAATTAGTTGACTGACTGGACCTGCTTTTGGACACTGAATATTTTATGTTGGTGTAAAGAACTTCAAATGTTTTACATTTGTGCTTAGTCTTTTGTGTGACGCTTAGATTATTATTATAAATAGCTGCGACTCCGCTTCCTTTGCCATTCAGACAGGGTTGTTGTATGTACAGTGCCTTGCAAAAGTATTGACCCCCCTTGGCTTTTTTCCTATTTTGTTGCCTTACAACTTGGAATTAAAATTTATTTTTATTTGGATTTCATGTAATGGACACACACAATATTCCAAATTGGTGAAGTGAAATGAAAAAAATAACTTGTTTCAAAAAATTCTAAAAAATAAATAACGGAAAAGTGGTGCATGCATATGTATTCACCACCTTAGCTATTAAGCCTCTAAATAAGATCTGGTGCAACCAATTACCTTCAAAAGTCTTGTAATTACTTGAATAAAGTCAATCTAAATGTCACATGATCTCAGTATATATATACACCTGTTCTGAAAGGCCCCAGAGTCTGCAACACCACTAAGCAAGGGGCACCATAAAGACCAAGAGCTCGCCAAACAGGTCAGGGACAAAGTTGTGGAGAAGTACAGATCAGGGTTTGGCTATAAAAAAATATCCAAAACTTTGATCATCCCACGGAGCACCATTAAAGCCACTAATATCAACCAATCGTCGATATAATTGAGGATACGTATGCCCTGAAGTCTCAGGGGAGCCAGAGCCGCATCGACACACTTCAGGAAGGTGCGGGGTGACAGGGCAAGGCCTAAAATAAGGACCCGATATTGGAATGCTTTGACTCCAAAAGCAAATCTCAGGAACTACCTTTGAGAAGGGAGGATGGGTATGTGAAATTACGCATCCTTTAGATCTACTGTGACAAACCAATCCTCGGATCTGATCTAAAACACAACCTGCTTAAAGGTCCTGCTTAGACCAGAGCCTCATCAAAGAGCGGTTCAGCTGTCGTAGATCTAGGATAGGATGCAACCCACTGTCCTTTTTGGGAACTATGAAGTACCGGCTGTAGAACCTGGACTCTCTGTTTGACAGAGGGACCACCTCGATGAACTGCTTCCTCAGGAAAGTATCTACTTCTCGTTCCTGGACCAGAGCCTGCTGGCCTTTAATTAGAGTGAGAGAGAGCCCATTGAACCGGGGCGGGGGAGACTTGCGGCTTCCTTGGGAACCGATCTAGCGTGCTACGCTCCCACGCAAGCAAACGCATGGGCTGTGCTTTGTGCACAGTCAGAGCGATCGCTTGCTTTTCAGACATTTACCACTTACCTGAAAGATACAAAAGCACACAGACCTCTTCATGAACAAACAGAAGCTGAAGCCGGCTTCTCTCCAGGTGTGATTTATACTCCCTGGTCGTGACTTCACCCCGCCGGTGAAAGCCTGTCTTCAATTTTGACTGATTAGACTCATTATGCAAAGCATGGACAACGCAGTTGCGTTCCCAAAGCGTTCTGACGCAGTTTGAGTTCCTGAAAGGGAACAAAAGCATTCCTTCAAAATGTACCTCTACTAACTTTTTGATCATGATTAATTATCTGCATGTGTCAAGCACTAGGACTGTATATCTATATGCATATAGTCACCAAATCACTGCTTTGTTTTTTGATTCTACAAAAAGGTGATATTTAATGGGAAATATCAATTATAGGTGAACAATTCCTTGTCTATCAACAGTCATGTTCAAATCACTAGTAAACTAGAAATGTTCCTAAATCCTGGTGTGTACAAAATACAAGCAACTCTGCCCCTCTTCCTCCAAGGAGGGGGGATGGGGTCGCTCTCTGCAAAATCAAATTCGAGGAACTTATGGAGGTTGTGGCACGCGCCGTTGCCAAGCTCGATATAATTTGACCGGTTTATGAGTTTATGATTTTCACAGGATCCTTCCCACCTTGGTGGCTCTGGTAATGGAACAAGAAGTAAAAACTCTCCTTAGGAAGGAGGCCATCGAGGTGGTCCCTCCATCGGAACAAGAGTCCGGGTTCTACAGCCGGTACTTTGTAGTTCCCAAAAAGGATGGAGGGTTGCGTCCTATCTTGGATCTACGTCAGCTGAACCGCTCACTCATGATTCATACTTTTATGTATCCATTCTGCCATTTCACAGGAAGTTCCTGATGTTCGCTTCAGTGACACAAGACACAAAAGTCCTTTCCCTCTTTACCTGCTAAATATTCATCATCTAAATCTCAACAACTCGCTCTGTTTTATTTGAAGCCATGTATTTTTTTTTTTTATGTTGTACATAAGATGCATATCTGTTACTGTACTGTTAACTATTTTACAGTGCAGTTTGTCTTTTTTACTTTTATTTACTTATTTATTTTTTATTACGGTAAAAACATTTTAAATACTGGATACGTTGATCTCCATTCTTGTTCTACTGTAAGGTTGGTAATGTATTTTCTTGACCCTTAAATATGTATGAAATAAAATAAAATAAAACATTTAAAAGGAGCATTGACCTTCATAAGTTTGTGTGCCAAGAGACACATCCTGTGTAAGAGCACGAGCAGTGCAACTGGTGCTGTGACCACATGCATTATCACTTCTGCAATTTCATCATGGACAGCAAGTTAGAACGAAGAGCAAACCTGAAACCCAGTGTAAAACTGGGAAAATATGCGTCAAGTTTATGGCGATGATGCAATGAGTCATTTGAGGTGTTTTAAGTAGCACGAGCACTTCAAGAGCGAAAGAACGTCACTGGAACACGATGAGAGATCAGCAAGACCTTTAATGGGCTCAAAATGTACGTCGAGGATCATCACCTGGGACGAAACTTTGGTGTATGAATACGACCCTAAAACGCAACAGTCTTGACAGTGGAAGAGCCCGTCATTGTGCAGCAAGAATTCTTCCCTGGTGGCCAGACCATGAATAGCGAGTTCTACTGCAGGTTTTAAGGTGTCTCAGGGACGACATTCGGCAAAAAAGAACTACAATAGTTTGTCTTGATTCTTTTTTAAATATCACCATGTACATAGACATTTTAAGGTGTAAGATAGATTTATATATTTTACCAAAGCATAATTATAATTTTTAAGTCTGATGTTTACAATGATACAAAAAAAATCCCTTTTTTATTTATTTCCTAGCACATATTTCTTTCAGCTCCAAATTACAGACCATAAAACACCAACTATTATTCTTTTGGACTGCACAACCTCATAGTTGATCCTGGTTTCGACAAGAAAAACCTGAATCCAGCGTATAGAGGCTGACTGAATGTGGTGTGGAGTCTGTGGAGGAGCTTCAGTGTATCAGAGACGCTGTAGAAGGACAGAGTTCCTGCACTGGGATCCACATACACTCCTATTCTGGAGGATGATGGAACTTTGAGATCAGTTTTAACTTTGTTTTGCCAGAAATTAACAGAAGAAGAAGAACACTGCAGACTCCAGGACTGATTGTTGAGTCCAAACACACACTCATAACCCCGTCCTTTCCTTCTGATATCTTTATATGAGACTGATATTACCACATAGCCATTACTGCTCCACTCCACCTCCCAGTAACAGCGTCCACACACACTCTCTTTACTCAACACTTGACAGTAGTAGTTAAATCTCTCTGGATGATTAGAGTACAGCTGCTTTGTCTCACTAAGTGTCACCACTTTGTTCTTCTCAGACAGACTGAGGTAATAATTTACTGTGTTGGGATCCAGAGTCAGATCACAGAAATCTAAACACATGAACAACAGGAACATCAGATATTAATCACAGAATATTTATGTAAATATACATTCAGAAACTTCACATACATTTCAGAAACTCGTCACTGCTTGTTGGTTCTGAGAGTAAAATCTGAATGTTTTCAGCTATAAATAAAGAATTAAAATGAATTGATTTCACATAAAAAAAGGCATTTGGGTAAATCATTGCTTGTGTGTTGATCAGAAATGTGTGTAGATCACATGATGCACTTTATCAGGAACGGATCCTCTTACCATGTTCACGGATTTTGATCAATTCCTCCTGGCAGAATTCCTCAAGTCTCTTTTTCAGGTCAGAGAGAGATTTCCTCACTGCATCAAATGAGATATTGACATTGATGCTGAGTGAATCTTCACACACATCAGCTGAAACATTTGGTCTGTCGGTTTTGGAGGTTAAAACCTGCATACAGCAATTAGAAATAAAGTGTGAAGGAATGCAATAATTGTAAAGTTTTATATAGAATCTTATAACAGATTCTTTCTGTACCCTTATTTCCTGGAGGAAATGGATGTGATCGTGTGTGTGTGAAAGCTGCTCCAGCTCAGTGATTCTCCTCTGAAGATCAGAAATCTCCTGCTCCAGTTGCTCCAGGAGTCGTTCAGCTCGACTCAGTTCAGCCTTCTCCTGATCTCTGATCAGCTCCGTCACCTCCGAGCACTTTTTCTCCATGGAGCTGATCATCTCAGTAAAGATCTTCTCACTGTCATCTACTGCTGTCTGTGCACTGCACTGTTAGGACACACACACACACACACACACACACACACACACTCTTACTGGGTCTCTAAATGAGTCGATGTCCATGTTGTGTGTGTTTCTAGGAGCAGCTCCGTCTCTGCTCACTGCTCACCTTTATAATGTTCACAGCCTGTTTTAGCTCCTGCACCTTCTTCTGCTTCTCCTGGATTATCTGCTGGAATTTCATCTGTTCCTCCTTCAGCTCAGTCTGAGGACAAATAAAATACATATTATAGTTGATGGTGTATGAGATGATAAAGACTGTGGTGAGACCTGCTATGTTGTATGGTTTAGAGACAGTGGCATTGAGTAAAAGACAGGAGGTGGAGCTGGAGGTAGCAGAGCTGAAGATGCTGAGATTTTTATTGGGAGTGACGACGATGGACAGGATTAGAAACAACCATTGTTTGTGATTTTGTGATTTTAGATGAATAATGTAATTTCTATGAACAGACTGAATATATCAGACCTGCATTTCTCACCTGTTGTTCAGTTCTGTATGCTTTAACTGAGATGGTGTCGTGGCTTCTGTGTTCATCCGTCATACACAGATAACAGATGAAGCTTTGGTCGGTACGACAGTAGATCTCCAGAACTTCATCATGCTCAGAGCAGAACTTCTCTTGTAGATTTCCACACGCTTCGATTAACTTGTGCTTCTTCCAGGAAGGAACTTCATAATGAGGTTTCAAATGAGTTTTACAAAAGGAGGCCAGACACATCAGACAGGACTTGACGGCTTTGTGTTTCCTCCCGCTACAGAAATCACATTCCACATCTCCAGGTCCAGCGTAACAGTGAGCAGGAGAAGCAGCTCGGACTTCAGTCTTCTTCAGTTTCTCCACCACTTCAGCCAGCATGTTGTTTCTGTGTAGAACAGGCCTTGGAGTGAACGTTTGTCTGCACTGACGACAGCTGTAGACCCCCTTCTGATCCTCCTGATCCCAGCAGTCATTAATACACACCTTACAGAAACTGTGACCACACGGGATAGTCACTGGATCCTTCAGGAGATCCAGACACACGGGACAGCTGAACTGATCCTGATCTACTGAAATACTGGCCTCTGCCATTTTCTGCACTTTACACAGTCACTTCTTGGTGTTGTGCATGTGAGAGAGAAAAAAGAGGAGGAGCTTAATGACAGAGTTTATAAACATTAACCACTTCATGAACAGAGTTGCTTCTGAGGCAAAATAAATCCTGCAAACTGTCTCAAAAGCTGGATTCATCTAAACAACCAGGGATCTCCTGCTGTGTGTGTGTGTGTGTGTGTGTGTGTGTGTGTGTGTGTGTGTGTGTGTGTGTGTGTGTGTGTGTGTGTGTGTGTGTGTGTGTGTATTTGCACCATTTGTCTTATTTCTGTGGATTGTTGTGTGTGCAGATACTGAATTAATCCCAAGCCTGTCTGATATCAACATCCATGCTGCTGTATAACAGTGAAAATGAGGATTTTTTAACGAGTTGTTGAAATTAGGTGTTAATTGTAGTAGTAAAAATATTTCCTGGCCAACACTGGTATGTGCTTTGTGAACACACCACATTTAGTGCCAATTTGCTCTTATAATATGCTCTAGTCTGTAAAGAATGATTGAAGAAAGAATTTCAAATTAGGAAAATTAAACAGAGAAAAAAATTTGCATAGATAAAGAAAAAACATCATCTGTTTCTTGCTAGTAGGCAAGCAAAGTTCATGCTAAACTCTCTGTGTAGAGTAAAATTAAAAATGTTTGTGATATATAGCTAACATTATGCTAACCACTGTGTGTGATTAGTAATATTAGCCATGTTTGCGATATACATGTAAGCAAGCTAACCACTGTGTGTGAAGGGTACCCGGCATCAGAGGGAATTCCGGGAGTGTAGCATCATGCTGTTCATGGAACCATGGCTAACCAAGCTAACACCGGACACGACCGTGGCTCTTAATGGATTTGAGTTACTGCGCGCGGACAGAACGATGGAGAGCGGTAAGAGATTGGGAGAAGGACTGGCAGTGTTTATGAATAATAGATGGTGTAAAACTGGACACATCACTATTAAAGAGCAGATCTGCTGTAAGGACATTGAGCTGTTAGCCTCTAGCATGAGGCCGTACTATCTGCCGAGGGAATTCTCGCATGTTAGCTGCATATATTCCCCCCTCTGCTTACGGTGAATCGGCATACGATGTCCTGCATTCTGTTGTTAACAGACTGTTAACACAGAGTCCAAATGCCCTTCTCATTATCTCTAGAGATTTTAATCATGCCCCTCCTTCTCCCAATCTCTTACCGCTCTCCATCGTCCACTCTGCCCACATTCACCCAGTATGTTTCATGCCACACCAGAGACAATAAAACACTGGATTTATTCTATGCAAACTCAAAGGAGGCTTATACATCAACAACCCTCCCCCCCTTGGGAAGATCGCCACAGCGGATCCTCCGCACGTTTTTGATTTGGCACATGTTTTACGCTGGATGCCCTTCCTAACGCAACCCTCCCCAATTTATCCGGGCTTGGGACCGGCACTGAGAGTGGCTGGGGATGCTTCCCTGACCGGGAATCGAACCCGGGTCGCAGCGGTGAGAGCGCTGCATCTTAACCACTAGACCACCAGGGGACCATCTCCTGCCTGTGTACAAACCCCTTGTATGCAGGCAACCAGCTACCTCCCGCACAGTGACGACATGGTCTGATGAGACAGATGAGGCTCTGAAAGACTGTTTTGAAACAACTATGTGGGAGGAATTGTGCAATCCACATGGGGAGGATATTGACAGTCTAACAGACTGTATTACGGACTTCATTAACTTCTGTGTGGAGAATACTGTACCCACCAGGACTGTACGGTGTTTTCCCAACAACAAACCGAGGATTAACCCTGATATAAATACTCTCCTTAAAGAGAAGAAGAGGGTTTTTAAATCGGAAAACAAGGAAGAGCTGAAAACTGTCCAGAGAGAACTTAGAAAGAAGTTCAGGGAAGGAAAAGCATGCTACAGGAGGAAGATGAAGGATCAGCTGCAGCAGAACAACGTCAGCGGTGTGTGGAAGGGGATCAAAACCATCATTGGTCATAAGGAGCCCAGCTCTCAGGCTGAGGGTGACCAGCAGTGGGTGAATGATCTTAATCTATACTTTAACATATTTGATCAGCTACCCTCCCCTGCCCCCATCCAGTACCCCCTGCTGCAATCCCCCTTCTCTGGTTCCACAGCAAGCAGCTCCAGCCCCACCTCTCTCTGCACTGCTATCAGCTCACAGTCAATATACAACACACCTAACTCCCCCCTGAGCCTGAAGCTGGGGAAGGTGCCACAGCTATGGAAAACATCCTGCGTGGTGCCTGTTCCAAAGACTTCGCGCCCAAAAGACTTTGGGGACTACCGACCAGTAGCACTGACCTCCCATCTGATGAAGACATTGGAGAGGCTGGTGCTTACTCATCTCCGACCTCTGGTGAGCCCATCAATGGATCCACTTCAGTTTGCCTACCAACCTGGCATTGGAGTGGAAGACGCAGTCATCTTCCTCCTAAATCGGGTTACTTCACACCTGGAAAAGGCTGGGAGCACTGTGAGAGTTATGTTTTTTGACTTCTCTAGTGCTTTTAACACCATCCAACCTGTGCTCCTGAGGGATAAGATGGTGTACATGGGAGTGGACCATCATCTGTCAGCCTTGATACTGGACTACCTCACAGACCGACCACAGTATGTAAGGACTCGTGACTGTGAGTCTGACATGATTGTCTTCAACACTGGAGCCCCGCAGGGAACGGTTCTTGCCCCGTTTCTCTTCACCATCTACACTGCAGACTTCATGTTTAGCTCAGCAACCTGTCACCTACAGAAGTTCTCTGATGACTCTGCCATCGTCGGTCTGATCACGAATGATGATGACAGAGAGTACAGAGGACTTATACAGAACTTTGTGGACTGGTGCCAATGGAGCTGCCTCCAGATAAACGCGGGGAAAACCAAAGAACTGGTGGTGGATTTTCGTAGGCACAAACACACTTCATCACTTCCATTGGTAAACATTCAGGGAAAGGACATTGTGAGAGTGGACTCTTACAAATACCTGGGTGTTCACCTAAACAACAAACTGGACTGCACAAACAACACTGAGGGAATCTATAAGAAAGGGCAGAGCAGACTCTTTCTGCTGAGGAGACTAAGGTCTTTTGGATTGCAGGGAGAGCTACTGAAGACCTTTTTTGGCTCTGTTGTGGCATCAGCCATATTCTATGGAGTGGTCTGCTGGGGTAGCAGCATCTCTACTGCAGACAGGAAGAGACTAGACAAGCTGATCAGGAAGGCCAGCTCAGTCCTGGGGATTCCCCTGGACACTGTACAGGAGGTGGGAGAAAGGAGGATGGTAGCAAAACTATCATCATTACTGCAGAACGCCTCCCACCCCCTGTATGAAACTGTTACCTCGTTAAGCAGCTCCTTCAGTGACAGACTGTTACATCCTAAGTGTCTGAAGGAGCGATACAGAAGGTCTATTCTCCCTGCTGCTATTAGACTGTACAATAAAAGCTGCTCCCAGTGAACCATTAACCAAAATACACACTGTTATTACTGTTCAATGGTGTAATAGTTACTGTTTTTACTGTTTTACTATTTAATAATACTACCTGTGTGCAATATTACCTGCAATACATGCAATATTACCTGCAATATGTGCAATATCACCTGAAATACATGCAATATTACCTGCAATACGTGCAATACCACCTGTGTGCAATACAACCTGCAATACGTACTTTCCCTCATCTGTATTTATACATTGTGTTGTGTATATACTTGTATATCATAGTATGTCTTATTCGTCTATTCTTCTATATATTTGCATTTATTTTTTATTTTTTTCATGCTGCTGTAACGAAGGAATTTCCCCACTGTGGGACGAATAAAGGTTTATCTTATCTTATCTTATCTTATCTTATCTTATCTCTTAAGGTAAAATTAGCCATGTTTGCTAGTAAACCAGCTACAGTAGCCTCTTTACAAACAAAAAAATTAGCTGTGTTTGTTACTAAGCATGACAACATAAATCTAATGTACACAGTTCGAAGAATATAATTTCAGTGTTTGCTAGTAAGTGAGCTGATCACTTAAAGGAATTTTAGTTGCATATCATGGGCAATACATCTACTTAATCATTCCACATCGATGTATTGACTGACAAAAGAAGCCTGGTATACTTTTCAGTGACGACCATGACTAAACTTAGACAAATAGTGCATACCTTATACTCTCATTTACTATCAAGACTCTTCTGAGAGGATAAAAACTTCTTCAAATCAGTCTTAAAAGAAGGCATATTAGTACAAAAACCAAGCCTTTAGGTCAAAGGAACTCAGAGACAAAATTGCAATTGTCAGGGATCCACCAGCCACACCCTCACTTGAGCCACACATTCCTCCTAGCAGCTCCGCGTCCTACTAATCATGCACACCTGACTCTCATCAGCTCACACTATATAAGCACACACTTCCAAACACTCCCCGTCTGTTCTACCGATTAGTCTGGAGAACATCACTGGACCGTCTGACTGCTCATTCTATGGACTATCTCTTTGTGGATTGTCACTAACGACTTATTTCATTGTGCTTCTATTCTGTGGATATATCTTATGAACTGCTCTTTGCCTGTGCCTTCAGTGATCCTGTGCTTACTGCTGGTTTGGTTTATCTACATTCCCTTCATCATTAAACACATCTTTGTTCTGTTGAACTTCGGCTTCTGCTTGTTCTTCCAGCCTGACAACCATATACAGTATGTATACAATAACATATATGGGAAAAAAGTCTAAATTGCAAGAAATAAAGTTAAGAATTAAAAAATTTTTTTTTGTGGCAGAAACGGGCTTCCATATGATGAACTGAACAATAAAGATATTAATAAGGATTTTCGATCTTCTTCTTATTTTGGCTTCTCCCATTAGGAGTCGCCACAGCGGATCATCCGTCTCCATACCCCCCTGTCCTCTACATCTGCCTCTTTCACATCAACTACCCGCACGCCTTCCCTCACTACATCCATGAACCTCCTTTTTGGCTTTCCTCTTTTTCTCATTCCCGGTGGCTCCATCCTCAGCATTCTCCTACCGATATACCCCATGTCCCTCCTCTGCACATGTCCAAACTATCTCAATCTTGCCTCCCTCACCTTGTCTCCAAAACGTCCTACGTGCGCTGTCCCTCTAATGTACTTATTTCTAAGTAAACCTTAACATCTTTAGCTCTGCTACCTCCAGCTCCACCTCCTGTCTTCTACTCAATGCCACTGTCTCTAAACCATACAACAACACAGGTCTCACCACAGTCCTAGAAAATTCCTTTTACTCTCGCAGATACACTTCTATCACAAATCACTCCTGCTATCACTCTTCTCCACCCACTCCACCCTGCCTGCACTCTTTTCTTTACTTCTCTAACACACTCTCCATTACTTTGCACTGTTGATCCCAGGTACCTGAACTCCTTCACCTTATACACCTCTTCTCCCTGCAACTGTACCACTCCACTGCCCTCCCTCTCATTCACACACATGTACTCTGTCTTACTGCTAATGATTTTCATTCTCCAGCGTGTACCTCCACCTCTCCAAGGTCTTCTCAACCTGCTCCCTACTCTCACCACATGTCACTATATCATCTGCAAACATTATAGTCCAGGGAGACTTCTGTCTGACTTCGTCCGTCAACCTGTCCATCACCACTTCAAACAGGAAAGGGCTCAGAGCCGATCCTTGATCCAGTCCAACCTTCACCTTGAACCAGTCAGTCTGTCTGATTTTGGAGTTTGTGGAGAATTGTCCTAATTTATTCAGTTAGTAAAGTCAGGTATTGATGTAGGTGAAGTGGTCTTACAATTCAATTCAATTCATTTTTATTTGTATAGCGCTTTTAACAATGAACATTGTCTCAAAGCAGCTTTACACAGATAATGTGGTGATTAAACGTAAATATGTTCTTTGTAAGTAAGTTTGTCCCTGATGAGCAACTGTGGCAAGGAAAAACTCCCCGAGATGGCATAAGGAAGAAACCTTGAGAGAAACCGGACTCAAGAGGGAACCCATCCTCATCTGGGTTGCACCAAATGTCCATTTGAAGCAGATATACAAAGTTGCGGGGTACAGTGATGATGATCAGAAGCAAACTGCACTCCCGAGTCAGTGCAGCAGACCGCCGACACCAACTACAGTCCAATCCATCCTCAAAAGCACCCGTTCTACTCCGGAATTACATGGAACCACCCAAAGTGTTGATGAGATACCGTCCCGAGCTGCACAGAAGTGTGAAGATCCACGGAGAGGAGAGGGGCAGGAACAGTGGTCACTGGAGCCTCAGGAGCATGTTTAACTTGACCGAGAGAGAGAGAGAGAGAGAGAGAGAGAGAGAGAGAGAGAGAGAGAGAGAGAGAGAGAGAAGGATATGGATTATTAAGTGTCCCTATTAGTGTATGAAAGTTAATGTCACTGTGCAGTTTGGACTCCGGCAAGACTAGCTATGGCAGCATAACTAAAAGGGAGAACCAGAAGGTAACACAGACATGAGGGATCTCTGGGATAAGAGACGACCCACCACACCACCGTCAACAAACCCGAGTGAACGTGTGAATGTGAGGGGACGACAGCATACAAATATACCAGTTCACCAAACACTCTATATCCATGCTCCCTCCAGATCTAAACCTTTACCTAAGAAAAATCTACTGATAAAAGGCTTGACTAAATAAATAAGTTTTCAACCTCGACTTGAACACTGAGACTGTGTCCGAGTCCCGAACACTGGTTGGAAGGCTGTTCCATAACTGTGGGGCTTTATAAGAGAAAGATCTGCCCCCTGCTGTAGTCTTCATTATTTGAGGAACCAACAGATAGCCAGCACCTTTTGATCTAAGTAGGCGTGGAGGATCATACTGGTACAGAAGTGCGAGACCGTTAAGTGATTTATACGTCAGTAGTAATATTTTATAATCAATGCGAGATTTAATTGGGAGCCAGTGTAGACTGATTAAAACAGGGGTGATGTGGTCGTATTTCCTAGATCTAGTGAGGACCCTTGCTGCTGCATTCTGAACTAACTGAAGCTTATTTATGCACTTACTCGAACACCCAGACAGTAAAGCGTTACAGTAGTCTAATCTAGAAGTAACAAAAGCATGAACTAGTTTTTCTGCATCCTGTAACGACATCATATTTCTAATTTTAGCAATATTTCTAAGGTGAAAGAAGGCGATCCTGGTAATATTATTCACGTGAGACTCAAAGGAAAGACTCGGGTCAATAATCACACCAAGGTCTTTGACAGCCGTACATGCTGAAACAGAAACACCATCTAGAGATGCTACGTAATCGGAAAGTTTATTTCTAGCTGCATGTGGTCCTAGTAAAAGTACTTCCGTCTTATCTGAGTTGAGCAGAAGAAAGTTATTAGGCATCCACTGTCTAATGTCCTTTACACACTTCTCAACATTGTTAAGCTGATCTCTCTCATCTGGCTTTGCTGAAATATACAGCTGTGTGTCATCAGCATAGCAATGGAAACGAATCCCATGTTTATGAATGATTTCACCAAGAGGCAGCATATATAAAGAGAAAAGCAGTGGGCCTAAGACAGATCCTTGAGGAACACCAAACTTTACCTCATAGAGTGTGGAGAACTCACCATTTACATCCACAAACTGATAGCGATCAGTCAAATAAGACCTGAGCCAAGAGAGAGCTGTTCCCTTTATTTCTACAACGTTCTCAAGTCTAGCAAGCAGTATAGTGTGATCAATGGTGTCAAAAGCTGCACTAAGGTCGAGCAAAACAAGTAAGGAGACAAAACCCTGATCAGAGGCCAATAACAGGTCGTTTACCACCTTAACTAGCGCCGTCTCTGTGCTATGATGAGGCCGATATCCTGACTGATACATTTCAAAAATGTTATTCATAAGTAGGTGTGAGCATAACTGCTGTGCTACAACCTTTTCTAAAATTTTGAAAATAAAGGGGAGATTTGATATCGGTCTGTAGTTGGACAACTGACAGTCTAACAATTCTACCAATGAAAGGTGTTTAATAGTCTCCTAGTTCAGGTGAGTTAAAATTTCATGCTACCGCATCCATAGACATCCTATCCAATTGTGTGCCTCCAAGTTCTGGGAACAGGGTGGCTATACTTTTACAATACTATATAGTGCATAACAAGTTTTATGTTGTTAGACTTTTTATTTCTTTTATTTAGTTTTTTAACAAAGCTTACACTCTTACTACACTACATGAAATTGAATTCTGGCTATTTGTAAAATAAATAACGACAGTGTAATAGGTCCTATGTTGTTGTTCATCTGAGGTTGTATTTACCTCATTCTAGGATTTCAAAAGGACCAGATGACCTGTATTGCCCTGATATATGAACCCATAGAATTCAAATAGAGTGTATGTTATTTTTCACAAGACTGACAGCATACAGTATGTTATACATTACATTTATATTTATGGTGTTTGGCAGATGCCCCGACATACAACTGAGCAGTTGAGGGTCTATCTATCTATCAATTAATTGTGTAATACAATACTACATGGCTGCAATGAAACAAAATAGAATTTACAATAACACTAGATATAGAATAATTGAAATCGATATAGAAAAGGAATATGGATTATTTGTCAAACAGATTCATTTCAAGCGAAACGCATAACAGGAGCAATTCCGCCCTCTGCTGGCTGAAAAGCACATTGCATCTCGAATAATATCCTTTCTCCCTGTGTTGAATTTAACAAACTGCCTCTTTTTAAGGAAAATCAGTGAAAGAATAGAAAAGATCTGGGGTATTTTATACCAAAGCCTAAAACAGCTCATCCCCGTTTTTATAATGTGAAATTGTGGTTACAGGTTTGGTAACATTTCAAAATCCCGAATTCAATTCATAGATGCCTAAATAATATATATATATTTTTTTGTCATAGTTGAAAGTCTAACAAATTAGCACAAAACACATCTAGCCCTGTATCTCTTTATCTGTTACGTTTTTCATTTCTTCATCTCTTTGCACCCCCCAGCTCAATTTATATACCCCATATATGTTTCTCTCGTATTCTCTCAGCCTTTCTGGCGCCATTGTCTTTTCCATTGCACTCTCTCTCTCTCTCTCTCTCTCTCTCTCTCTCTCTCTCTCTCTCTCTCTCTCTCTCTCCATAATGACTCTTGAGGAAACCCAACTCACTGCCCTCAAACTAGTAACTAGAACCAGGATAATGCACATAATCTTCACATTGCTGTCTTGATGAGAGGTTTTCTGATGTCATCTCTCTTTTTTTTTTGTCTAGGTCACGCCTCAAGACATGATCATTCGACACCACACCATTCCGAGTCGTGGTTTTTTTTTTTACTCAAACGTCATGTTCTTGTTTTTCACCAGAGAGTGTTCGGTCGGTCATGAGGGCTGCTGGTCAGTGAGGTGATTAGGTGATTTATTTTTTTTACTCTATGTAGTGGCATTCTGAAATATCCAGAGCATCATTTCCTCAGTGATTTATTCCTGCAAGATTGTATATAACGGGTACTTAGGTAAGGAATTATTGAGGGGAATGTGGTTGATTTCAGATGTTTTAAGAATGTCATAAATACAGCGGGGAAATAGATGGTTGAAATTTAGGGCCTTGAGAAGATAGAGAACATGATATATATAGAAATATAGGAGCCGTAGAAAATAGGAGTTTGAATAAATAGGGCTCTTGGAGCATGAGGCTGTGAGAAGGATTAAAACAGGGTCATTCAAACATAGAAGAGTTTGGGAAGATCCCTGTGATGAGTCCTTGGCATTCTCTTTGTTAACATGGGGCTCTATTAACACAGGGCACAGGGAACATTGGCATCTGAGAACATGGAGTAGTGGAAATACTGGGATTTAGTAACATACAGTGGTACCTTGACCTAGGAGTTTAATTCGTTCCGTGGTCGAGCTTGTAGCTCAATTTGCTCGCACATCAAATAAATTTTCCTCATTGAAAATGCTTAAAATGCCCTTAATCTGTTCCACCCCTCAAAATGCTATTTTTATTTTGTTCATGTTATTTAATAAGGAAAATACATTTCTAAATAACAAATCGTGTATAAAAACATAATATAAGAGTATGTAAAGATATAATAAGGTTTTACGAAGTGTTTTTACCTTGGAGATGAGACGACTTGAGCTAACAAAGACGCTGGCAGAGATTAGAGGAGATTGGCAGAGGAGGATAGAAGATTTTTTTTTGCTATCACTACTGTACACTACGTATCCCTAAACTTTCAATTTTTTACCTTTTCTTCTTGAACTTTCTTTCGGCTTCTCCCGTTAGGGGTCGCTACAGCAGATCATCCGCATGTTTTGATTTGCCACATGTTTTTATGCTGGATGCTCTTCCTAACGCAACCCTCCCCATTTATCTGGGTTCGGGACCGGCACTAAGGCTTGTGCAACCCTAACGGCTGGGGTTGGTTCCCTTAACGGGGATCGAACCCGGGCCGCAGTGGTGAGAGCGCCGCATCTTAACCACTAGACCTCCAGGGAACCTTTACCTTTTCTTCTTATTTTATCTAATTTTAGTCACAGTCTTCGCTTTCTGGCTTCGCTTCGCCAACTAGCAGCCGCATCTCGAGCTCTTACCTCAATTTTTTGCTCGCGTAACAAAGCAAAAAATCAACTGAGTGACGACTCATACCTCGGAAAACTCGTACGTGAATGCACTCGTAGGTCAAGGTACCACTGTACTTTAGTGCTGAAAAAAATAATCACTTGGAGAACTCTGATTGGAGATCATACAGCTTCGGGAACATAGGACTATATAACATAATGCCAATAGAAGAGTTGGGCCTGATGAGCTTTTGAGTTGGAATCAAAGGGTCTTGGTAATATTGAGGAATGTGGCTACTGGTATATAGGGCATTGGGAAAATGTGGCATTCTCTGAGTACACGAATACAGGGTGCTTTAATCATATTTAAAATCTAGACAAAATCTAGGGTTTAAAGAATATAGAACACAGGGCAGTTCTATATCGCATCAGATTTGGAATTGCGTATTCAGTCCCACACTGAGGCCAACGATACAATACATTAAAGATACATATAAAGCAGCTACTGATGCAATGGGAAACCATTCACCCCATTACGATGCAGTGCGGTCTGATTACGATTCGATCCCTTACAGTGCGATCGATTGGAAAAAATACGATGCGATGCAATTCAAAAAAATGACATTTTATTATTTATTTCAAAAAGAAAAAATGGTTGAATCAAACCAGATGTTTTTTTTCCTGTTCCGTCTCCAGGAAGTTGCAGCTCTACCTCTGCCATGTTAATCTGTATTCTGTCTGACTTTCAGGATGTTGTGATACGTCATATTCGCATTGATTTCATATTTAAAAATCCTGCTTTTTTGTTTATTTTTGTTGTATTACATAACTTGGCTCTTTCTTATCTTATCTGACCTTCTTTTAGCATACTGCTTTTTAAACTCTTAAATCGATGTCATTGTCATTAGGTCTTCCTCTGTTTGGCTGCTTATTTGTAGAATGTACTTTCTAATGATGTTTGCAACAGTGACTCTGTCTCTACTTTCAAATCTCGGTTATAAACTTTTTAGCCAGGAGTATCAGTGATACTGAATACATACTTATTTCTTCTGGTTGTATAGTGTTTTTTATTTCAAATTGTTGTTGTTAATCATTTTATGTGTTTTAATTGTCACAAGGTGGTCTTGAGTGTGATGTAAGGCAGCGGTCCACAACCTCTTTTGCGCCACAAACCGGTTTAACGTCAGACAATATTTTCACGGACCGGCCTTTAAGGTGTGGCGGATAAATACAACAAAATAAAATGATACGAGCATAAAAATTTTCTAAATATAATAATAAACGTGAATCCACTGTGTTGTTTTTTGGTCATTTTGCTTGCTTGAGGGTTTGAATTTAGCGGTATTGTATTATGTGTTCGCGGCCGGAGCCCCTTTAAGAAGGTAGCAGGTGGAGGTAAGACATGTGACCGAGGCATCATGACATGCATCAAGAGTGAGTCATAGACAGAATCCGGTCATTGACCCACGGCACCAATTGACTCTGGATTGGGGACCACTGATGTAAGTTACCCATTAATAAACTGTATTATTACTATTATTATTATTATTATTATGATTATTATTCAGTGGTGCTGAGAGAACGTGCTTTAGAAACAGTTTAGCGAGGAGAATTCAATCTACATCGAAAATATCATTTCCTTTCGAAAAAATAACAATAATTGATCTAAAGCACCCTTTTTAACTTTTTTAACTTTGATTCCGACGCGAATCGCCGAATCCTGTCACCTGTACAAAACAAAACTAGCACGGTAATTCATCTAACACGATCCTGTTCCATTACTCTCTCGCTGAACCTGTCACTCATTGTTTTTACAGCAACACGAGCTGCTTCTTTATTGCTCAGAGGTTCTCATCACCGAGAAGAGCTCAGGGTTCTGATGACACTGCATTCCCTGTGTGAAATGAAAGGAAATGACCCTGCGCTGAGGTTAAAGAGAACGTGTCCTCCGTGCCCCTTTCCGATTAACTGTAACACAAGATACAGCATGGGTTTGTGCAGTTTGTTAATTATTTACTTCCCCGTCCAGACACCTGATTCAGCTCCACGGATGAAGAGCTCGTTTTACACAAAGTCACTGAGGCTTTGCGCGGCTTAAAAAGTAAAAGGAAGTTCGATTACGTGACAGGATACGGAGGATTTCGATTGTGGTTGAATCGACAAACAGAAAATGGTCCACACTACACTACAGTTGCAATACAGCAAGGAACTGAAGCATCTGGTGCATCTGAAAACTTCTGAAAAGGTCAATCGATGCCGTAGCTTCATAACAGTTTCAACTTTCAACCACGAGTGAGGCATTTTCGTGTGTTGTATTTCATGCTTTTTTTATATACATTTATAGACGTGTACATTTACAGCATATGGCAGATTCCCTTATTCATAGCGATTTACATTTATCGCTGAGCATTGGGGTCAAGGACCTTGTTCGGGGGCCCGGGAGTGGCAGTGTATAGTGTGTCAGTAGTTAAACAATGAATGAAGAATAGTACTTTTTGCTTTTCAGGCTGATTCTTTCCAGGAGTGTTGATTTGCACAGAGAGCAGAATCCGCTATACCACACGCGCCACGTTTATAGCCACAAGCTAAAACAATTAACACACGTTCTCTCAGGAAGCAGTCTGGAAATAAACAACGGCCATGTATATGTGAGAGCAGCAGGGATGCCGAGGTATAATCCGTTTTTATTGTTCTCCTTCTTTTGCTCTAAGGCTAAAATGTATAGCATTACAGTGAGGATAAATCTAGTAGCTGAAATGCACATCCAGTATTTTGCTTGGATTACAGTTTAACTGAATATATTAAAAAAAAAATATTTCTTATTTTCTAGTGATCACAGTGCCGAAAGAATGTAAGTGGACAGTAACGAAAAAAAACTTATGTTTTCTGTACTTTGCTGAAGGATTTCTATTTGGGAAAACCTTTGCTTTAACTTTACTACATTTCCAGGTCAAATATTTGACTACATTTTTGCTAAATCAGTCGTTGCTTTTTATTTACGGGGATAAAAAACGTAACTGGTCAAACGCAGTAAATCACCAATCAGGGTCGAGCGCACGCTCATTTGATTGCCGCTTGGTGTATCTACTGATCACCAACATACATTTCAGCATCAGTTCAACATCAAGCAGAACATTTAGAGAGGAATAAATGATGAAGAAACTCCAGACTCGAACTCGCCACCACACACGTGGGATTATTGTGGGATTACAGTAGTTGAAGGGAACAACTTTTGTACTTTTACTCAAGTAAAGGTATAAAGGTACACTTTTTTCTTCTACTGGAGTCATTTTTGAAAAATGTGCTACTACAAGCTACAAGCTTTGACTACAAGCTACTTGTCCGTAAATTTCAGGAATTCAATCTCTGTCATTTTCCTCATGAAAAATCTAATCTAAAATTCCTATTTCTCCACCTTTCATATTCAAATGACATCACATTGCATTCATATTCCATGGTTTGAATTTGTTTATTAAAAAAAAACACAAATTCGAACCAGGGACTGTGAATTCGATGTCATTTACACATTAAAATTTTATACAGATTTGAACATTGCAACATGTTTCTCATACCAAGTATACACTATATGGACAAAGTTATCAGGAAAATTGACTTTTCCAGCCAGATGTGGTTCTTCCTTAAACTGTTACCACAAAGATAGAGGCTCACAATTGTTGGATGGGGTAGAAAAAATTTACCCTTTAGTTCCTTCAACTAGAAAACCTAACCCTGTTCTAGAATAATACCAAACTATCAAAGCCAGCTCCATGAAGATATCGTTACATGGGTTGGAAAATGTGGAAGATCTCCTGCTATTGAGCTCCAACCCTATTGAATAATATTGGGATTCATTAAATATTAAAAAAAAAAATTTGTAATAAAATTCAACATATTATTATATTCACATTATACAGTAGAACATCGATACTCATGACCTTGACACTCGTGACCTCAATAGTTCGCGACTTTTTGTTTGGAACCGGACTAAGAGTAACTCACGAAAAATCTGATAGTTTGGGAGAAGTGGCTTGAAAGTCCGGAGTAACATTTGAAAACAGAGTTTGTACTAATACATTATATAGAAATGTTTGAAAAACTATTTTATTCCTTAAAAGTAGTAAATAAAACATTTTTGACAAGTAATTCACAATTTGTGTTGAGTTTACACTACAGTACATGTACTTTGAAAAAGGAACCATCACAAGGAGAGACGAAAACTCGCCATATTTTGTTACTCGCGAGGGGTCATAGAACATAACCCCCGCGAGTATCGAGGTTGCACTGTATATTTAATATAATACAATATATATTAAGCACGATCTCACTTCTGCACCCACCCCATTTGCCAGATTTGTCTCCTGTGGACTTCGCCCCTTCCCAAAAACAAAGATTCAGCTTAAAGGTCGCTGTTTTGACACCAATGCGGAGATCCATTGCTTCCAGGACAGGTTCCAAGAGTGGCAACACTGGGAGCAGTGTATTGCTGTTCAAAGGGATTGTTTCAAAGTTGGTAGTGTGTAAACACAGATAAATGAAGCACTTACTTGTAAACAGAGCTGGTCTTGAAACTTTCTAAAACCACGTCATAAATATACATAAGTGAACTTTGTTCTAATAACGCTGCTTCGAGACAATGCGCATTGTTAAAAGCGCTATAGAAATACAATAAAATTGAATTGAAATTAAAACGCCAACCCAGGCCTCTTCATCTGACCTACATTAGTACCACTATTGTTTCTGAATGAATCTCACACAAATTCACAAAATATAGTGGAACATCTGCCTGGAAGTGTGGAGCTTATCAAATGAAATGGAGACTAGATTGTGGAATGGAATGTTGTGTTTTTGTGTCCACAAATTTTTGTTTATAGAGTTTATCAGAAAGATCACATTTCCCGTATTGGGTTATATGTTTTAGTGTTAGAAGGACAGCTGCCTGATTGATATCACGATTTTATTGGCTTAGCTTGAGAAAATAAATCAATAAATAACAAATAACAAATATTTTTAGCAGTGGGGAAATCTCTGAATTTCTGAAATTTCCCCACTGTGGGACGAATAAAGGTATATCTTAGGTATGTCTTAGGATGCTCAAGCTTAGTTATCAAACCTGCATCACTTTCTTTTATTCATATTCGTGTCTTCCTTTATGGTGGACATGTCCACAGGGGCGATGTTTAAACTAGCGCTAAAACGCTAGATGTACACACACTACAAAACAAGCTCAGTGAAAAGGGTTTCTCCTTTTTTTTATTTTATTTTATAGATTTATCACACACTCACGATTTGAACACACATTTAAAAGGTTCACAGTCCTTATGCATCTATACAGTTAGAGTCAAGTAGGTGGATGTGGACGCTTCAGGTTAGTCGTGTCCAGGTGAAGCGCAAAGTCTTTGAGTCCAGTGTGGAAACTAATTATGAGTGTGTGTGTGTGTGTGTGTGTGTGTGTGTGTGTGTGTGTGTGTGTGTGTGTGTGTGTGTGTGTGTGTGCACTTGGCTTTAGTCTTTTACAATCTGCATCAAATATCACTGTAATTTAAAGCTGTATTTAAACCTGGAAAACAAAAATGGTGGACAAAGACATTTTTCACAACGTTGGATCTTTAAATCCAAACCCTCATGAATTCTGAATCGAAATGGACCTAATAAACAAAAAAGTGCATTCATGCTGATCCTTCAATCACCAATCAATGCAGTTGTAATTTCCTGAGGCTCTTGGTTAGAGAACCGGGAGCCTCCGTAAATTATGTATTTATTAACAGTTTTCTCCAAAGGACAAATCAAGGAATGCTCTCTTTTCAAGAAGAATGGATGCACTGGATGTCGGTGAAACCGGAAATATTGCTGTCTGTGCCTGGGAAAAGTTTGGAAACACACTTTTTTTTTGAGACACGCATGCATGTTCCTTTTGTTTCGATGGAACAAACTGATGTAACGGTGTGAAGATGGACAAAACAAATCTAAAAAATGTACAGAACTTTATTTCCACTGAAAAATCCTCTCTTAACATGAAGAACAGCTTTACACACTGTTGGAATCCGGACAGTTTTTTTTTTTTCTTTAAAGCATTCAGCTGAAATTCTATGCCCTGCCTCTTGAAAGAAAACATTTCATAGGTGTTCTTCATTAGATTCAGTTCATCCCAGAGCAGTTAAATAGGATTACGGTGTGGTGTCTGGACAGGCCATTCCATGATAAAAACACTCCAGAAGATTGTTGGCTGTCTAAATAACGTTGACACAGCTTGGGTGTAAGCTTAAGGTCATCGTCTTGTCGGATGGTAAAGTCGGTTCCATTGAGCCGCAGTCCAGACAGAATTGCATGGCCTGAGCTGACGGATGGAATGGCAGCCATGTTGGTTCAGGATTCCTTTCATTTTCCAGAATAATTCTCCAACATGCTCCTGAGGTTCCAGTGACCACTGTTCCTGCCCCTCTCCCCTCTGTGAATCTTCCCACTTCGTCCAGGCCTGCCTCCGGATAGTGCTCTCTTCCACTAGAGGCCACTCTGTGCAGCGTGGGACGGTTTCTTATCAACGCCTTGGGTGGTTCCATGAAATTCCAGAGTAAGAACGGGAGCTTTGAGGATGTAGTTAATGTCAACAGTCTAAATTGACTTAGGACTACAGTTTGCTTCTGATCATCATCACTGTACCACGCAACATCGTATATCTGCTATAAATGGACATTTGGTGCAACCCACATGAGGATGGGTTCCCTACTGAGTCTGGTTCCTCTCAAGGTTTCTTCCTTATGCCATCTCGTGAAGTTTTTCCTTGCCACAGTCGCGCTATATAAATAAAAATGAATTGAATTGAATTGAACCTTCCCTGCTCCAAAACAAGCCCACACCATGATGCTTCCACCTCTATGTTTGACTGTGGGGGTGAGGCAGTCTGCTAACATCTTCTCACCTAGGATACCGTTTTACAGTTGTTCTTCTGTTAGAGACAGAAATGTCCACTCATTCTTCCACTCATTCACTCCCACATTCATTTGTGTGTTTCTGCTGCATAGAAACCAAAGAAACATGGATATGTCTCAAAAACGATCAAAGACATGGTGTTTCCACATTTTTGACAGCCTGTAAAATTTAGATCATGAAACCTGATTTATTTCCATAAACGTGACACTAGCGATCGTCATGAAACCAAAAGAAACCTATCAGCCACATGATCCCGATGGACACACGACTTTTTCATCATCCATACATATTGTACACGTTTGATATCACAACAGTCATCACTAGCCATCATCCAGACCCTGTTCGATGAACCCTGATCAGAATTTCAAACACCGACACACACACACACAAATGTTACAACATGCAAACAGAGCCCCGAGAAAGAGAAAGACATCTTCCCTCGTCGTCATCCGTCTTTCGTTCTGTCTGTCTGTCTTTTTTCCGGCTCGTTTCTGTACAGTAGATCGCAGAAGTCACGCTCTCGGATTTCCTCTTCGCTTAGACGACCGGGTGGCTTGAAAAATTTTTCCCAGGCGGTAATTCCAAGCTTTTTATATGTAGGACTTTTTTTTTTCAGTAGTAAACATATTGAAACTTGTTCGAGCATAAAATGGCAAAGAAAACTGAACAGATTTCTTGACTTTCTCTTCGATGCATGTAAACACAAAACCCAAACCTGTATTAACCAGAACTCAAGGCTGAAAAAGAAAAATCTGGAAAAGTTGAAAGGGAAAAAAAGAAGGAGATAAAGAATGTTAGAATCCGTCGTCCGTGCAGCATGTCTTTCTCTAAGCATGTAGTACAAGGCCACCGTTTCATAGCTCCGAAAAAGGAGCTGGGACGAATGCATAGTCCCTCCCGGTGGTGGATCTAAGAAGGGATAAACATGTGCTCCTTGGCATCTTATTGGTGGACGGTTGCCATGGCGGCACTGACGGGGTGTGCCAGGCTGTTGGACCCTGAGGATGACAGGGAGAGCGCCGAGCTCGAGGAAGACATAGGCTGTGCAGCCTGGCACCTGTGAACATAAAAACAGGAAGTGAGGCCAACATGAGCTATATGATTGGAGTATGATTGATCAGGCTTCACATTTTGGATGCACCCCCGCAGTACCCTAGTAAATTCATCTAGACATTATGTCACTTTAATACAATAATGTGTTTTAACATTTTTTATGAAATTTGTGAGTGAAAACAGTTTAAAATCTTATTCCTAACGTTCCTGAACATTCGGTCCCGGCAATTTTAAGATAATCCGCAACTTGCTGTTAGTCAGGTTCCAAATGAGAACCTGTTTATGGGGTCGATGTTTATTAGGCAGCAAAGTGAAAATGTTGTCCTCAAAATTGATGTTAGAACCAGGAGAAATGGCCGAGCATAAGAATTTGATCAGGTTTGACAAATTGTGACGTCTAGACGACTGGGTCAGAGCGTCTCTAAAACTGCAGCTCTTGTGGGATGTTCCTGGTCAAACTCTATAAAAAGTGCTTTAAAGAAGGAACAGTGGTGAACCGGTGACAGGGTTGTGGGCGGCCGAGGCTCATTGATGCACGTGGGCTGGTCCATGTGGTCCGATCCAACAGACGAGCCCCTGTAACTCAAACTGATGAAGAAGTAAATACTCGATGGGTCAGGACTGTTTTAGGTGGACAACCTTAAAACACCTTAATAGGGGATTAGTGGGGACATTCTCAAAGTGAAACACTAAAAAAATCACTGAGAGCAAATAGTTTGAATCGCAGAATCACATTTTAAATGTCAGAATGAACTTTTCTGAACTGAAATGTACTTAAGTAGCGAAGGCACACTGCAAAAACTCCTCTAGTCAAGACTTACAATCTCATTTCTGGCCAATAAGATCTTATTGATTTTAAATTAAAAATAAAATAGTAAATAATAATAATAATATTATTATTGTTTTAAGATTGTTTTTTTTTTAACTCAGTTAGTAAAGCTTAAAGTTCTTTTACCTGCAAAATGAGCTTAATTACCATCAGAGACATCATTTGAGGCCTTGTATTTTATTTTATTTCAGCTGAAATATCTGGTTTTTAGGGTCCCCAGTAAAAAAATGACACTGAAAAAAAAAGATTATTATCATTGTTTTAGGATTATATATATATATATATATATATATATATATATATATATATATATATATATATATATATATATATATACAGTGCCCTCCACAATTATTGGCACCCCTGTTTAAGATGTGGTCGTGGACTTCTAAAAATTCTCCTTTTTTTTTAAACAACATAGATCCCAAATGCAAAAAAAGAGAAAAATCCAACCTTTCATTTAAGTACATTACTTTGGTGGTAAAAAAATCACACATTTAGAAAAAAAAAAAAACTTGAAATCATGTGTGCCACAATTATTGGCACCCCTAACAATTCCTCTTTTATATATATTTTTCTGTAGTTGCTAAGGTTGGTCAGGGTATCTAGGGACTTTTAATTAGTAATTCATGATTTCCTGTTTCCCTGGGGTATAAATATGACGTGACACAGAGGCCTAATTCTCTTACCCATTTGTCAACATGGCAAAGACAAGAGAACACACCATTCAAGTAAGGCAGATGTGTGTCGACCTTCATAAGTCAGGCAATGGCTACAAGAAAATAGCCACTCGCCTTAACTTGCCGGTATCTACAGTCAGAGGAATCATTAAGAAGTTTAAAACAACTGGAACAGTGACAAATAAGGCTGGAAGAGGTCCCAAGTTTATCTTGCCACAACGCACAGTGAGGAGGATGGTAAGAGAAGTAAAAATATTTCCCAAGCTCACCGTCACAGAATTGCATCAAAGAGTGGCATCTTGGGGTCACAGAGTCTCCAAAACAACCATCAGACGCTCTCTACATGCCAACAAGCTGTTTGGGAGGCATGCAAGGAAAAAGCCTTTTCACACTAACACTCACAAACGTAAACGTCTGGAGTTTGCTAAGCGGTACTGGGACTTCAACTGGTATCGTGTGCTTTGGTCAGATGAGACTAAGATTGAGCTTTTTGGCAACAAACACTCTAAGTGGGTCTGGCGTAAAACAAAAGATGAGTATGCCGAAAAGCACCTCATGCCCACCGTGAAGTATGGTGGAGGATCTGTGATGCTGTGGGCCTGTTTCTCTTCCAAAGGCCCTGGGAACCTTGTTAGGGTGCATGGCATTATGAACGCTTTGAAGTACCAGGATATTTTAAATAAAAACCTGATGGCCTCTGCCAGAAAGCTGAAGATGGGTCGTCATTGGGTCTTTCAGCAGGATAATGATCCAAAACATGTGGCAAAATCTACACAAAAGTGGTTCAGCAGTCACAAACTCAAGGTCCTCCCATGGCCATCTCAGTCCCCAGACCTCAACCCAATCGAAAACCTGTGGGGCGAGCTAAAGAGAAGAGTGCATAAGAGAGGACCCAGGACACTGGATGATCTAGAAAGATTGTGCAAAGAAGAATGGTCAAAAATCCCTCTCTCTGTGTTCTCCAATCTTGTGAAATGTTATAGGAGGAGATTAAGTGCTGTCTTGTTGGCAAAAGGAGGTTGTACAAAGTATTAACATCAGGGGTGCCAATAATTGTGGCACACATGATTTCAAGTTTTTTTTTTTTTTCTAAATGTGTGATTTTTTTACCACCAAAGTAATGTACTTAAATGAAAGGTTGGATTTTTCTCTTTTTTTGCATTTGGGTTCTATGTTGTTTTAAAAAAAAGGAGAATTTTTATATATATATATATATAATGTGCCCTAAATATATTATAATATACATAATAGATTTATATAAAACATATCCAATATGTTTATTATTATTATGGAACTATGGTACAAAGTAGTTATAGTCTTTTACTAAGTTGTTCTGTAGTTGATTTTTTTTGTGTTCAGTGAAGACAAAATACATTCAATAATATTTTATGTTGCTGAAGTAATGATTTTCCTTCGACAGTCTTCATTTGAATAAACACTTGCACTTATGCGTGATCTTGATTTTAATAGAATCTCATTTTTAGTTTAAGTGCTTTGTCTCGTTCGAAGACAGAACATAGAACAATGATGATTTTTTAATTGGGAGGAATTCTCTTGTTTCGTAGCTTTGGTTTTTAATGATCTTTTACACAACTGAAGAAAAGCAAACTGTTTAAAAAAAATAAATACAATATTAACAAGCTAGCTAATTAGACCAAATCGACTGTTTGTGTTTTAATGCTTAAAGTTTAAGATGTTTTGTATTTTTGTCTGGAGCCTAAATATGTTTTCTTATTTCAAGAAATCTTACCAAATGTAATTATCTTCCTGCATTGGCAGATCATTTGTTTCTAGTCTGTACTTTATTAAGTCCTAAGAGGCCATGGATTTTTTTTTTTCTTTCTTGTTTTCTCGTGATCACGACTTCATTTTCTCGTGATCTTGGCATAAACATTGTTTTCTTCGTGATCAGTCGTTCATTTTGCTCTGCATTCGGCATAAGAGCGTGTTCTAGAGGCAGCATCATGGATAACATCCATAACCGACCCATAACCAATTTTGCTAACAAATACCCAGAGGTTTATTTTCTGCAGTTTGGCACCAATTACGTTTCAGGATCTGTGGGATACCCTGTAATCATCGGCATCTATGAGATCATTTATGCAGAAAAGGGCAGACATTACTTTTCCCCTTTGTGTTTTTTTTTCTAAAAAGAAAATTAGAGGTGGCTTAGTGGTTAAGGCACTGGACACTCCTGGGCCTCTGAGCAAGGCCCTTAAACCCCATAGCTGCTCAGTTGTATGAATGAGAAAAAAAGCTAAAAGAATGCCATACTGACCAGGACTGGGATTTCCTGACCCGACTGGCCGCTGCTTTCTCTCTGTATGATGCGTTGTCCAGTTGCACGTCGCGGCTCGGGTCCGTCTCGAACCCCGGTTTCGGGAATTCCATTTGAAACAGGGTGGGCGGAGTCACATCCAGCTCTAAAAGCATGATGTTTTCAGCCTGGAGGAATTTCAATAAACAGGTCTCTTATATTTTATACAAATCAATAATTAAAACACTAGAAAAAAAGGAACAGTGACGAGGAGTACGGCGTAGCACCTTTTACTTTCCGCTGTCATGGCTAGAAACATACCTTGTATCTAGAACTGCCTGCTTTTGCTATGGCGTCTCTCGCATATTGGCTGATGGGCCGCTTGTAGCCCACGGCAGAGGCAGGTCTCTTTTTCATCTGAGTAAACTTACTGGGTAAATGAGAGAGAAGGAGAGAGAGAGAGAGAGAGAGAGAGAGAGAGAGAGAGAGAGAGAGAGAGAGAGAGAGAGAAAAAGAGGGATTATTTTCAGGAAAAAAAAAATATATACATTATAGTGACAAAAAAACACTACATTATGTGTAGCATAGGGCATAGCTTTTCATAGCATAGGGCACTTCTCTAAGGGCACTTCTTATAGCATAGCAATACACATATAAGGGATAAGATGGTGTACATGGGAGTGGACCACCATCTGTCTGCCTGGATACTGGACTACCTCACAAACCGACCACAGTATGTGAGGACTCGTGACTGTGAGCCGGACATGATTGTCTGCAACACTGGAGCCCCGCAAGGAATGGTTCTAGCCCTGTTTCTCTTCACCATCTACACTGCAGACTTCATGTTCAGCTCAGCAACCTGTCACCTGCAGAAGTTCTCTGATGACTCTGCCATCGTTGGTCTGATCACGGATGATGATGACAGGGAGTACAGAGGACTTATACAGAACTTTGTGGACTGGTGCCAACGGAGCTGCCTCCAGATAAATGGGGGGAAAACGAAAGAACTGGTGGTGGATTTCTGTAGGCACAAACACACTTTATCACCAGTGAACATTCAGGAAAAGGACATTGTGAGAGTGGACTCTTACATATACCTGGGTGTTCACCTAAACAACAAACTGGACTGGACAGACAACACTGAGGCAATTTACAAGAAAGGGCAGAGCAGACTCTTTCTGCTGAGGAGACTAAGGTCTTTTGGAGTGCAAGGAGAGCTACTGAAGACCTTTTTTGACTCTGTGGTGGCCTCAGCCATATTCTATGGTGTGGTCCGCTGGGGCAGCAGCATCTCTACTGCAGACAGAAAGAGACTAGACAAGCTGATCAGGAAGGCCAGTTCAGTCCTGGGGATTCCCCTGGACACTGTAGAGGAGGTGGGAGAAAGGAGGATGGTAGCAAAACTATCATCATTGCTGGAGATTGCCTCTCACCCCCTGTATGAAACCTTACCTCCTTCAGTGACAGACTGATAGATCCTAAGTGTCTGAAGGAGCGTTACACAAGGTTTTTTCTCCCTGCTGCTATTAGATTTTACAACCAAAGCTGTTCCAAGTAAAACCAGTCACCAAAATACAACACTGTTATTATGTTTTAGCTGTGCAATAACATTACCTGTGTGCAATATTACATGAATCATGTGCAATATTATGTGCAATATTACCCGCAATTATGTGCAATACAACCTTGAAATATTACCTGAAATGCGTACTTGTTTTCTCCCCCATTTGTATTTATATATTGTACTGTGTATATACTGTTATTATAGTATGTGTATATTCTTTTTTAAATATTTGCATTTATTTTTATTTCTTTGTTTTGCTGCTGTAACATAGAAATTTCCCTACTGTGGGACGAATAAAGGTTTATCTTATCTTATCTTATCTTATATGGCACTTCTCCAAGGGCACTTCTTATAGCATAGGGCACTTCTCCATGGGCACTTCTTATAGCATATGGCACTTCTCCAAGGGCACTTCTAATAGCATATGTCACTTCTTATAGCATAGGGCACTTCTCTAAGGGCACTTCTTATAGCAAATGGCACTTCTCATAGCATAGGGCACTTCTCTAAGGGCACTTCTCATAGCATAGGGCACTTCTTTAAGGGCACTTCTTATAGCATAGGGCACTTCTCCAAGGGCACTTCTTATAGCAAAGGGCACTTCTCTATGGATACTTGTGGCAGAATAGGGCACTTCTTATAACAGAACACTTCTTTAAGGGAATTTTTCACTAGTGCAACTAGTGCTTCACTCACTTCTCAGCCGGAACAAGAGGTTGGAATTTCCACTGGTCTTCATCAACATCGAACACCAGCCGGTTCATGATTTTGTTCTTTTCCTCTGGAGGGATGAAGTTCTCGATTATGAGGTACCTGCACACACAAACACAAACACAAACATGCAAATATAATAAAGGTTTGAAACAGTTGGTGTGTGTGTGTGTTTGTGTGTGTGTGTGTGTGTGTGTGTGTGTGTGTGTGTGTGTGTGTGTGTGTGTGTGTTTGTGTGTGTGCACCAACTTGAACTTGAGTTCCCTTGTGAGCTCATTCTGTGTCTGCTCCAGTTCCTGTCTGGTTCTGACATGTTCATCGTTCACATCCTGAATCTCTGCTTTCACCGACTGCAGCTTAGCATACAGCTTTCAACAGAGAGAGAGAGATGGAGAACAAGAGAGATGGAGAGAAAGAGAGAGACAACAGTGAGACGCCAGAAGATCCTGATGTCCAATCTGTCGCTCTGTTGCCCACAGCAACAAAATTGGAGCATTCAAATATCCAGAAATGGGTCAATCACAGAGGGTCTCCTAGCAACCACATCCTATAATCTACCTCCAGCTGCTCTCTTCTTTTCTCATACTGTCACCTTCACTTCCTCATCCGTCACACATCCATACACTCTTCCATCCATCAATACAAACCCTAGAATATCTATCATACATTCCATTCATTCCGTTCCCACATCCATCTTTCTTTACTACTTAATTGATCCCAGTTTATCCATCCATCCATTCATCATCCAGCATCCATCCCACTAATCCACCCATCCTACCTCTTCTATCATACTGTCTATCAAACACATGCACATTAAATAAAGCCTATCCCATCATCCCCACCTGTAACGTATCATCCATCCATCCTTTCATCATTCTATCTTCCATTCACCGTTTCCTCCATCCATCAATCTATCAATCCATCCAATGTACAAAAAAATATCATCCATTCAACTCATCTGAATTAAATCATCTATCTATCTGTTCCTCCATCCATCCATCCACCCACCAATCTATCCATCCATGCATCCATTCTTCTTTCTTTGAATCAGTCCATCTACCGTTTTATACAAACCTTCAAATAATCTATCTATCTATCTATCTATCTATCTATCTATCTATCTATCTATCTATCTATCTATCTATCTATCTATCTATCTATTCCTCCATTATTCAATCTATCCCTCAGCCCCTTTCCCAGCTTCATGCAGTGAGTGACAGATGTGGTCAGTGTAACAGTGAGAGGAAAGAGATGAAGTCATCCCTGAGCCGCAGCCAATCAGAGTACTGTATTCACACTGCAAGGGTTTGGGGTCAGAATAAAGAAGCCCTTATGGACCTGGTGACGGGGTAAGAGGGCAAAAATCAGGCAGGTGGGAGAAGGAGGGGGTGGAGTTTAGAGAGGCAGAGTATGGTGTAATTTGATGGAAAATGCTATCTAGAAAAAATATATTTTCCTCTTCACATCCATTATATTTGTACAAATGGACCGCAGAAGAACATGTCTCCAGCCAGTCCGAGCTAGAAATAGCCGGAAGCAGTAAAGCAACGAAGCATCCATGCTGACAGTTACGCTTTCAGTTAGTCTGAGACATCCATCACACAGAACCGGCAGAGTACAGATTCAATTCCCACCACTGTTCTGCTGATTAGTGGTTAGCATTCGCGTTAGCATTAGGGCTGGAGCTAGCATCAGCACCGACGGTGTGTTATCAGACCAAAAACCCGACAAACCTTCTTGTACTGATAAAAGGGAAGAAAATGCGCCCTCAGGGGTCAAGGGTGTGGTCCAGGGGTCAAGGTTCAGGATTTAACCAGGAGCAGAGAGGGAACAGACAAGTTAGGAAACACAAAATAAAAGAAAATGTAGGGGCAGGGGGCAAAATGATGAGAATATATTCATTTATTTAACTTAGTGCACTTCCTATAGCATAGGGCACTTCACATACAGTAGTTCTCACAAGGTACATTGCAGTGTATAGTGCACTTCTCATAGGTACTA
>JBCEWE010000097.1:2932734-2977734 GCA_039877035.1 Silurus lanzhouensis | reverse complement strand
TGCACAGGTTTTAGAGCAACATGGAAGGAAAGGCCTTGTATGCTTTAGCATCTAAGGTTAGATGCATCTATTACAACAGCATGGCCTCGTAGTAGAAAAATCCGGGTGCAAAATAGTAATGAGTCGTTCATGAACGAGTCTTTAATGCGACTCAGAAGAACGAGTCATCTCAAAGATTGATTAGTTCATTTTCTCCTGGACGTGCATGAGCAAAGCATCGGAAAATCTCCGTAGGTTATGTACAGAAAACAGAACTGAGTAGTTCACCTCTCGACTCTTGTAGTCTGAGTCATTCGTTCTTTTATCACATGACTCCCATGTACGCTATGAAGTACATTACACAGAAAACAGAATTTAGTCCTACGGCCCGAGTTGATAGATGCTATGCAGTTATATATACTGTACATATATATTATTGGAACTATCGTCATAGTTGGTATATGTGGATGTATTAGGGGATCTGCTTATTAAAATTTTTACATATTATTTCTGATCAAAGAAACGAAACGAACTAAATGACTCAAAAAAGATTTGCTCATTTTGATGAACGTGATTCGAAGAACCAAGTCACAAAAATGACCAGATCTTCCCATCACTAGTGCTGAACTGGCCTGCCTGCAGTCCAAACCTTTCACCAATTAAAACCATTTGGTGCATCGTGAAACACAAAATAAGAGGAAGAAGACCCAGGACTGTTAACCAGCTTAAAATCCTGTCTCAGAAACAAATGGTAAGACATTCCTCTCCCGAAACTTGGAGATGGTATCGTCAGTTCCAAGAAATACACAGACTGCTGTTAAAATGAGATTGGATGCTACACGATGATAAACATGATCCTGTCCTAAATTTTTTGAGACGTGTCTCAGCCATTAAATTCACAATTTACCTTATATTTTCATTAAAATGGTATATATTCTCAGTTTATACGTGTTTTTTATGTTCTATTGTTAAAATGTGGGTTTATGAGATTTGCAAAGTATTGTTTTTATTTACAAGTAAATTTTTTAGGATTTTTGGGTGGAAGAATCGAGGCTACATTACCAATCAGGTCACTACAACAACAAACACGGGCCTACAGTTCGCCTCTAAAGGCCATTATTACTGTTGGTACCAAACTTAAGCCTTTATTACTGGACTATAACACAAACACACACACACACATCTAAGAATTGACAAAAAATCACCTCAAGGACTTCCTGTGTGTCCCACACTTTTACACGTGTTCATCATCTGTAGCAGTGTGTAATCAACATATCCACTCATACACTCATATCTTACACACACAGACACATGAAATACAGGGATGAAAGAAATCACTGTTCTGGTGGCTCATTTTTTCCCAGCAACAATACAGCAATTATTCATCTCGTTAGCTAACACACACACACACACACACACACAGACTCAAACACACCCAGTGCCAGCTCTAATACACAATAACTCTCAGAGATATATCTGGTTATATTTCTATTGCCAGGAGAGAAACTAGCCATGAGAGAGTGCATCACTCGGCATGTGTGTGTGTGTGTGTGTGTGTGTGTGTGTGTGTGTGTGTGTGTGTGTGTGTGTGTGTGTGTATATGTGTGTGTACACAGATTGCACTGAATCCCAAGAGCCACACCCTGTCATGTACATTAGAAAGAGAGGTGGGGGAGGAAGAGAGTGTTGATCTATATCTAACTCAAATCAACTGCCATCTCCCCTTCCACCGAAACACACACATACACACACATACACACACACACACACACACACACACACACACTGAGTCAGCTGTAATTAGATCACCATGATGACAGAGATGTGAGGAAGGACAGATCTACAGGAAAACACCCTGCTCTCTTCATCCACAGCTGGTGTTAATGCAGGTCCCCTGTAGGGTTTATGTGAAGAAGACAACACACGTGAACATGCTGCTATGGGAAATGAATCAACAAAAACATAGTGAGATGAAGCGATCAGAACGTTACCACCCTCAAGTTCAGAATCAAGTTCACTTTAAACGAACAGATTTCTGATCGATGGCACTGGGGGGGCCCTCTAGCAGGCGTCCGATAACGTCGCCATTTTCAGGTCCTTTGATTGGGCGGTCAGAGAGCGCACCAGTCTCAAATATATTCGTATATTTAATAGCTGCCGCTAGGTTTTTTAGGATTCTACTTTTGCGTTAAATTTCCTGCACAAAAACACACCATTTGCCTTCGTTTCAAATCCCCAGGGAAAAACCGTAATGCACTGAAAACGTTTGGTTAATATCGATGCTCCTGCTAGAGATGACATATGCGAGCAGTGCGGCTGTGGCTACAGTGAAAGGAGACGTGTTGAATCGTGTTCATTGGGTTGAGATTCCTGTGTGCGATGCGGCGCTTTGATACACTGCGTTTCTCTATAATAATGATTTCTATAGACGTGGTGTCATGATGGTATTAAGAGGTGGATATAAGTCAAGCTTTTCAGGTTAACTTTTCACTGATGATTTGTTTGTTTGTTTGTTTACGGTGATGTCGA
The DNA here is from genome assembly GCA_039877035.1 of Silurus lanzhouensis. Classification (NCBI taxonomy): domain Eukaryota; kingdom Metazoa; phylum Chordata; class Actinopteri; order Siluriformes; family Siluridae; genus Silurus; species Silurus lanzhouensis. The sequence goes on along the minus strand of JBCEWE010000097.1, from coordinate 2,975,226 downwards.
TCCCATATGCCCTTTGTTATGAATTGCATGTCTGAGGTTGTGTTTTCTCATGTGAAGCTCCTAAATAAATTGAGGATGGATATGGACTGCGGCTGTGGCTGTGGCTGAGGACCACAGTTTGCATGAACAGCTCTGCATTTAATCATCCATCACTGAACAATTGTGGAACTGTAATAAATGGACATTCGGTGACAACCAGATGAGGACGGGTTCCCTTTTGAGTCTCAATGTTTCTTTCTCATGAAGTCTCAGGGAGTTTGACGGACCGTGGTAAACATTTTATTGGGTTTATGTACATTTTTATTAAGTGTGACGCCAAACTGGATGTTGTAATTAAACAAAATTGAGGAAAATATGCTTCTATGGTTGATCTGGCAACACGAGGAATGCGGATGTGAAAAAAAATGACAGAATAAAAAGAGAATATAACTGGGTTTAACAGCTGAGACTGTCTCTCTCTGTGTGTCTCTGTGTGTCTCTGTCTCTGTGTGACTGTATACTGAGGCATTATTCAGCAGGACCTTTAAATCCAGCCCCCCCTTTCGGGTACGTTGCTATAGCAACAAATCGAGGGAATGAGACGGGCTCATTATGTATGCGTGCAAACCGGGAGCTTATAGGACGGGAAAAGCAGACGCTGATTCATCAATATTTCAGGAGAGCGGTGATGCTGGGACATTGGGGGGGTGAAGAGGACAAAGATGTGTGTATGTGTGTATATATATACACACACACACACACACATGGATTGTAAAGGAATTTAGACAAACTGGGACACAGGAAGAGAGATAACAATGTATGTGTGTGTGTGTGTGTGTGTGTGTGTGTGTGTGTGTGTGTGTGTGTGTGTGTGTGTGTGTGTGTGTTAAGGATATTTTAGACTGCAGCATATCAGTCTTCTTTCGCTCACTAGCGTCCCCACTGATGAGTTTCCTGTTTTGTTTTCTGAACCGTGTCGTGATTGGTCGAGAGCGCTTCTGTCAGGATGAGGAGGCCATGAGTCATCACCTGTCAGGAAACGAGTGCCAGGCATCCAGCATACTGGATATTTATAGAGCGTTACGATAGCATCTTTGCTCTCCAAGCTCCAAGACCTTTCTCTCTTTTCCACCTTCTTCCCTTCATCTCTCTCTCTCTCTCTCTCTCTCTCTCTCTCTCTCTCTCTCTCTCTCTCTCTCTCTCCTACCTCAGCTTCAAATATCCTCACTTCAGCTGTAGGTACATTATTCAAGTGATTACTTCATCTCCTGGGGGGTTTCTAATAGGCCAAGCATCAGCAACGTGAAGCCAGAGAGAAGGGTTGGTCAAATTCCCTTGGAGTAACACACACACACACACACACACACACACACACACACACACACACACACACACACACACTCACACATTCACACACACACACACACACACACACACACACACACACACACACACACACACATACACACCCAAATACCCTCAAAGACGTGTCCATCTATTCTATCCTACTCAAAATCATGTACATCTATTCTGTCCTACTCAAAGACATGTCCACCTATTCTGTCTAAATTAAAGACATGTCCATCTGTTCTGTCTCACATAAGTACATGTCCATATATTCTGTCCTACTCTGACATGTACATCTGTTCTGTCCTAATGAAAGACATATCCATCTATTCTGTCCTAATCAGAGATATGTCCATCTATTCTGTCCTACTCAAAAACATGTCTACCTATTCTGTCTTACTTAAACACCTGTCTATCTATTCTGTCCTAATTAGACATTTTCATATCTTCTTTCCTTCTCAAACACATCATCTATTCTGTCCAACTAAAAGTCTTCATCTATTCTGTCCTACTCAGACATGTCCATCTCTTCTGCTCCATTTAAAGACACACCCATCAGGCTTACCCAAAGACACTCATCTCTTGTTTCACTCCAAGATATGCCCATCTCTCACCCATTGGTTTATGGTCTGCAGCATATCACACTGAATGGACACCTTTATTTTATAAGCTTTCAGTCCCACATTACACACTAATACCTCCGACTGTAGAAAGCTTTTAGCAGTGATCAATAGCTTCATGACCTCTTAGTGAACTGCACTTCTTCTGACTTCTAACCCACGACCCTTTCACAAAAACGCCTTTGTAGTAAGAAAAAAAGACGATGTAAAAACAGATGTTCTTTTCCTGTTCTGGCTGCAGGAGGACGCAGCTCTACCTCTACCATGTCAATCTGTGTTCTGTGTGACTCTCAGGACGCGCCTCGGCCTCAGTAGCGTCGTGATGCGCCGTAATCATGAATTCACGCTCGAGAAACTGTTTAGCGAGGAGAACTCAATCTACATATCAAATATCGGTCACAGATTATTGGTCACTTTCGAAAATAATTCAAATATAGCGCATCTGCGTAATAAATATATATAAATAAATCATAAAAATTTAATCTTAATGTATTTTTTAATTGAATTTGAATGAATCTGAATAGAAAGCTGAGGTGTTTTGAACGGGCGGGTTAAAGATACCTTTTGACCTGAGCATCTACACATCCACGTGACATCACAGTGTGTCCTATATTAACATAGATCCAACTTTCTCCAGCTTTTTATAGCTCATGAATGGTTTTCGAGGGTAAAGTTAAGGGACTCTCTGTTCTCCCTCCCCCATCATTTTCCCCATCGTCTTCTTTACAGCCTCCATGAAAGATCTGCTGTGGTGTTCCTCAGTCTTAATCCCTTCGAAGAATATGTAGATGTTTGAGATGATTTCGAAAAAAGCTACCCTGATATTGAGCTAGCTTATGCATGGTGTCCATATTTGCCAGTTGCTTAGCAACAGTCTTCATTTAACCATACCTGAATATGGATACAAGAACCACAAATGTATATGCCATATAAATTACCTGAGAAACCACCCACACACACACATACACACACACACATACACACCTTAAACTTGGAGGTGAGGAGCGCAGTTGCCTCCTGCTCCTTCTTCAGATCTCCCATCATCCTCTCCTTTTCCTCCAAGAGCTTCACCTTCTCCTCAGCCACCAGCGAACGATCGTCCACGATGGCCTCTTTTTCTTGCTCCAGCTTCTCCTGTTGCTCCTTCATGAACTCCTGCGCCTCCTTCTCCAACTTCTCGTCATCGTCTTCATCTTCATCCTTGTCTTCATCCTCTTCGTCATCTTCATAATCGTCCTCATCAAGATCATCTGTATTCGCCTCGTGGTCAGTGCTTTTCCGGAACCTCTTCTTCCTCTGGGCATTTAGCATGCCACGTCGTTGGAGTTGTGCTTTGAGGCGGGCGATCTCCAGCTGGAATTCACGGAGCAGTGCATCCTTAGGGTCTTCATTGACGCGCGGGACGTTCTTGATGTTCTTGGCGCGGTTGGCGTAGCGCAGCGTGGTCAGGGTCTCCTCATAGTTGTAGGAGGCAGGGCCGAGCGTGGCCACCATAACGGTCTTGGCGTTTCCCCCGAGCGAGTCCCGGAGCAGGCGGGTGAGCTTGGAGTCACGGTAGGGTACGTGAGCACCGCGACCGTCAGCCAGAGCAGATACCACGTTGCCCAGGGCGGACAGTGACAGATTGATCTTGGTGGCCTCCTTGAGGCGTTCACCACGGGCACCTGTTTTGCTTTGGCGCTCGCTCCCGGCAAGGTCGACCAGGTTTAGCTTGCCCACTCTGATGTGGTTGCGACCATCCGGACCCGGCTGACTGCACTCCACGGTGACGCTGAAGATGGCATGGGACCGAGAGCTGCGTTCGTTCATATCCGTCGCACCTACGGAGCGCGTGCGGTTGCCTGCATTCAGAACGTGCTCCATCTCCTTGACGTTCTTAGCCACGTAGGACGAAAGGTCTCGGACGTACACCCCCGATTCAGGGCTCTCCTTCAGCTCGAGGCGCTTGCTGTGATCGGACGTCAAAAGGTCTCGGATCTCCTCCTGGTAGATCTCGAGGTAGGACGCTCTCACCAGGTATTGCTGGTTCTGGGAGCGGGAGATGTGCGTGAATATGTGCTCGAAAGAGCTGGGCATGATGCCACGCCGCTCGGCCTCCAGCCACTCACCCTGCATCGTGTACGTCTTCCCGGTGCCAGTCTGCCCATACGCGAGCACCGTCCCGTTAAACCCGCGCAGCACCGAGTCCACGAGCGGCCGCACGCTCTCGTCGTACAGGTCGCTCTGCTTGGATCCCGCATCGTACACGGCGTCGAAGGTGAACGTCTTGTACGGTTCGCCCGGAGCCGCTCGGGGATTCCGCAGCGCCACCTGGCCCACTTTCACGTCCAGGTCTACGATGCTCTCATAACCGGACGCCTCTTCTTTGCGGTTTAGCGGGCGGCTGCGCACAACCACCTTCACCGACTCACACTGCTTGGATTTTAGAGACATTTTGTTTATCCTTTCTTTTTTTTCCGCCTCCTGCGATCCCTCAAAACGAAATAAAACCAGACACGCCGACAAAGAGAGGTGGCGGAGCGCTAGAGAGGATGCGGCAGCAGGGTGGCGGCTCCCGGGGCGCAGCGCATCGCGTCTCCGTGTGCCGAGCGCAAATCAGCGGCGTCGCGTCGCAACTGAACTCATCAAGAAACAAAGAATTCGCCGGCTTCAACCCGAGCAGACCAGCCGTTATTAGTGTTTATTACATCCACCATCGGTCTCTCTCTCTCTCTCTCTCTCTCTGTCTATCTATCCGTCTATCCCTCTCTCTCTAACCCAGCCCCTTCACTGCGGTGCGGTCATGTGGTCCAATCACATTCCAGACTGAGCACCGGAGGATATCATCTCAAATATCTCTAATCTTATTTTAAATATTTTCTTAAATATTATCTTTAATATAAAACATAGAAAGTCTCCAATATGACCTCAAATATTATCTTAAATATCACCTGAAATATTACCTCACATATTATTTTACATATTAAAAATATTATCCTGAATATCATTTCAAATATTATCTTGAATATAAAACATAGAAAGTCTCAAATATTGGCTTAAATATTATCTTAAATATTACCTCAAATATTATCTTAAATATTACCTCAAATATTACACTTATTACCTCGAATATTACCTCAAATATTACCTCAAATATTACCTCAAATATTACACTTATTAACTCAATATTACCTCAAATATTACACTTATTACCTCAATATTATCTCAAATATTACACTTATTACCTCAATATTACCTCAGATATTATCTTAAATATCACATCACATATATTATTTTACATTATCTAAAATATGACCTCAAATATTACACTTTTTACCTCAATATTACCTCAAATATTACACATATTACCTCAATATTACCTCAAATATTACACTTATTACCTCAAATATTATCTTAAATATTATCTTAAATATTACATCACATATATTATTTTACATTATCTTAAATATTATCTTATCTGAAATATCACCTAAAATATTATCTAAACTATCTTAAATACGATCTTACATAGTATCCCATATATTATCTCAAATAATACCTCAGATATTCCCTTAAATATTATTAAAATATTATATTAAACATTATCTCAAATATAACTTCAAATATTATATTAAATATTACCTCAGATATTAGTTATATTATCTCAAATTTGCAAATTATCTCAATTTATTTTAATATCACCTCAAATATCGTCTCACATATTCTCAAATATAACCTCAAATATTACCTACAATTATTGATTTTATTTTTACATCAAAAATTGTACATGGTATATATAATTTATTTATTTACATGTTTAAATAAGCTGGGCTTCTTAGTTGCTCTTTTTCAAGGAATGTATATGAATATGATGATACTATTATTATTATTATTATTATTATTATTATTATTATTATTATTATTATTATTAAGAAGAAGAAGAAGGAATAGCAGAAAAGTATACAAAACATGAATTACATAATCAAAATATATATATATAAATATATTTTAGAACACAGGTAGGGTAATATGATTCATGATTAAACAGGACCTGTTGGAACCTGTTGTGTAAGAATCATTGTAAATGTATGAAGAACAGCATCACACATCCAGAAGTGTTGTCTAATCAAAATAAATTGTGAAGCTAAGGTTTGTCTGAGAAAATCCTGAAGAACTCTGATCTATAAATATCTGAAATCTGAATATATAATTCATTTCTAATCTGAATATCTAATATCTGATTATATGACAAAAATTTAAAATAAATGACATAGGTGTAAAAGTGTACATGTAAACTTTACATGTGTACATGTAAACTTTTACACCTATGTCATCTTTTTTTTTTTATTTGTCATATTTTTATATTTGTCATTGTTCTGTAATTCTTTGCTTTTTTGTTGTAATTTCTGAATCTCTTCCCCCATCTGCTGGGAAAATGACCAACTGTGCTGTGGGGTTACATTTTATTCCTTTCCCAGCCAGCAGAGGGAGCTGTAGGCCGACATTAAAGCCATTCCTTCGATCCCATAAATCTCTTAGTGATAATCAGTAGGTATTTAGAAAATCCCTGAAGCTAAAATATAAAATGTAGCTTTTAAACCAAATGTATTTAGTCATCCAATACATGTTTAGTCCTGCTAATACTGCTATGTGATTCAACAAATGTATTTAAATCATTGCACACAGATTGAAGTCTGTTATAAAAGCTTTGTGATGCCAAGTCAACTATTCTTGGTATATATTTCTTAACTTTCAAGTGGAATTCTTTAAACAGAACATTGACTGTACAGTGTTCTAACCCTAGCATGGAGCTAGCAAATGGCTTAGTAACTCTGAGAAATCCAACGAGTACTTTATGTTAGCAAACCATTATGAGCTAGCTAAATATTGAAATATAACTGGCTGATGAGACGCTAAACTTTAATAGCTAGCTTGATGTTTCGCTTTTAGTTAGACTTGTGTATTAGCAGTCGGAAAAATAGTTTGACAATTATACAGTATATTGTTTCAAATGTAGTTTTAGTCCACCTCACATTTAGACAAACTCAAGAGTTCTCATTGGATCCAAAAGTGGTTTTCAATAGGAGTTTTTATCCATCCATCCATTTATCCATCCATCCATCCATCTATCCACATGTATATCTGAACACTCTAAAGATGTTTAAAGTTACTGTGTATAGTTTCAATTAGGAACCATGAAGATGGATTGGGACTGTAATTAATGTTAAACGGTTTGTTTCATATATTGTACCACAGGAAGGTTAAGATGTTGGACTTCTTCAGAAGGTTCAAATTAATTCCCATCACCACTAAGCTGCCACTGCTGGGCCCTTGAGCATGGCCCTTAACCCTCAACAGCTGTATTAATTATATAATTGTGAGTCGCTCTGGATACGCAATAATTTTCTTACCACGCTATTTGTGTAAAGCTGCTTTGAGACAATTGGAAGTTTGTTGACGGTGGTGTGGTGGGTCGTCTCTTATCCCAGAGATCCCTCATGTCTGTGTTACCTTCTGGTTCTCCCTTTTAGTTATGCTGCCATAGCGAGTCTTGCCGGAGTCCAAACTGCACAGTGACATCAACTTTCATACACCAATAGGGACACTTAATAATCCATATCCTTCCCTTCCTGTCACCCTCTCTCTCTCTCTCTCTCTCTCTCTCTCTCTCTCTCTCTCTCTCTCTCTCTCTCGGTCGAGTTAAACATGCTCCTGAGGCTCCAGTGACCACTGTTCCTGCCCCTCTCCCCTCCGCGGATCTTCACACTTCTGTGCAGCTTGGGACGGTCTCTCCTCAACACCTTGGGTGGTTCCATGTAATTCCGGAGTAGAACGGGTGCTTTGAGGACGGATTGGACTGTAGTTGGTGTCGGCGGTCTGCTGCACTGACTCGGGAGTGCAGTTTGCTTCTGATCATCATCACTGCACCCTGCAACTTTGTATATATGCTTCAAATGGACATTTGGTGCAACCCAGATGAGGATGGGTTCCCTCTTGAGTCTGGTTCCTCTCAAGGTTTCTTCCTTATGCCATCTCGGGGAGTTTTTCCTTGCCACAGTTGCTCATCAGGGACAAACATACTTACAAAGAACATATTTACATCTGATCACCACATTATCTGTGTAAAGCTGCTTTGAGACAATGTTCATTGTTAAAAGCGCTATACAAATAAAAATGAATTGAATTGAATTGAATTGAATTGAAGTTCTATACAAAAAAAATAAAATGAGTTTAAACTAAATTGAACTGATAAGGGCATCTGCTAAATATGGTAAATGTAAATTGACTCAGGAAGGCGATGTCATGTGCATTTAATCGTCTATTAGGGAACATTTGATAACTTCAACAATGATGGGACTATAGTTAATGGGCATTCGGTGTCACCCTGATGAGTGTAGGTGCCATTTGCAGTCTGGTTCCTCTCCAGGTTTCTTCCTAATATTGTCTCAGGGGGTTTTAATCCATCAATCCATTTATCCAACCATCCATCTATATAAATCCAAACACAATACACTTGCCACTGGTTTGATCATTAGGGATAAACTGATAGAGACTAATTTATAATGCTAACATGTAGATTTTGAATCTATGTCATTCCATAAAACTGCTTTTGGACAATGTGTACTGTTATAAACAGTGTTGGGCAGTGACGCTTACTGTAACGAAGTTACTTTTGACAGAAACTAATACTGTAACGTGTTACTTTTTTAAATAAAGTAACTTCGTTACCGTTAACGTATGGTGCGTTACCCGTTACTTTTTTAAATGAATGAATTTGGGCTGAAGTGTAGCCTACAGTCTAACCTGTTTACAGCAGCGTCGCATTGTAGGATTGGTGGATGAACCACTGTAAACACGAAGAAGACGCATTGTAGGATTGGTGGATGAACCACTGTAAACACGAAGGAGATGCAATGTGGGCGTGTCTCCGTTTATTATCAGCAGTAATGGCGAGTCGAGGCGAGAGCAAGACGAGTTTCTCAAAGTGGAAATATGCTCATTATTACACTTTAGTTGAGCATAAAGACAAAAACGTTTTAGTATAATGTAAGCTGTGTAGTTCTGGTTCGAAGCTCGTATCTACTGCGATAGCAGCACCTCCAGAAACTCCATGCCTCGACGAAGCTAGAAGCTAACCCAGTGTTCTGTTCTACATTGTTAATAGTTTTCATACTTAAGCTGTGAAAGGAACATTTTAAAGACCTCAACACAATAGCTTTTATGATGCAGAAGCCACTTTAGTTTTTGATTCTGAATATATTATTCAGCTTGTTTTGTTATTTATTTCAGAAATCCTTGTGATATATTCAGTTTGTGCTGGTCTGACTTTAATAAAATAGTGTTTAAAAATGACTTTGTGTTTAAGTCAGTTTTGTGTTTGTATAGATCATAACGCATAAAAGGGCATTAATGGGAACATTAAAGAACGTTCTTTAAAAAAGTAACTAAAAAGTTACTTTTAACAGTAACGCATTACTTTTTGGTGTAAGTAATCAACAAAGTAATGGAGTTACTTTTTGAATGAAGTAACGAGTAACTGTAACTAGTTACTATTTTTTAGAACTTGTATAAACCGGTTGTTTATGAGGACCCCTCTCCCTGCCACAGGCCTCTCCCCCGCCATGAGGTTCCTTCCCTCACTGAAAACCCAGGCCGACTGTCAAGTCTGTGCTTGGCTTTGAACCTGAGCCAACTAATACTGCACATTCCTGAACGCAACGTTTCTGCTGTCCCGGTGATAAGTGTGTGTCATGATGACAAACACGCTGCCTGGTTCTTCCCATGTCGAGCTTTCCAGAGAAACATTTTACTGAGAATTGAGATAGGCTTTCTTCTTCGTCCTTTATCAAAAAGACTTCAAATCAGAACTAAAACTAGGGAATAAATCAGAATTCTCATCCAAACACATTTTGCAAATCTGTTTTTTTCATGACATACTGGAATTTTCCTCAGTACTATAGAGAACATTTCCCCCTCATCACCTTACCACGCTGATCATTTAGATTTTAGCTGCCAAAAGTGAAGATTTTGATAGTCAAATCATATGAATCACCTGTAATTATAGAAGCTAGATGTGTGCTAATCAGGAAGTACATCCTGCTTACCGGGCCTACCTCATCTCACCCAGGCTGACTCCCTTCAGCCTACACCCTGTTCTGCCCAACAATTAATTAAGTGCTGATACCTTGAGGAGTAACACTCTCAAGGCCAGAATGAAGCAACCTAAGACAGAATGGCATTACTACGGAGCTCATCCCTTTGTGTCACAAGGTGTTGATCCTATGACAGGACTGTTCCTGGGTAGTTAGGAAGGTAGACTAAAGAGGCGTGGCCTATGTGTGTGTCTCTAAGTGATAGGCATGGCCTCTGTGTGTATGTGTTATGTGTAATCACTCTGTGTTTTTGTTAGGCGTGGCCTTTGTGTGTATGTGTTAGGCGTGGTCTCTGTGTGTATGTGTTAGGTGTGGTCTCTGTGTGTATGTAATAGGCGTGGCCTCTGTGTGTATGTGTTAGGCGTGGTCTCTGTGTGTATGTGTTATGTGTGGTCTCTGTGTGTATGTGTTAGGTGTGGTCTCTGTGTGTATGTGTTAGGCGTGGTCTCTGTGTACATGTTAGGCGTGGTCTCTGTGTGTATGTGTTAGGTGTGGTTTCTGTGTGTATGTGTTAGGTGTGGTCTCTGTGTGTATGTGTTAGGCGTGGTCTCTGTGTGTATGTGTAGGGCGTGGTCTCTGTGTGTATGTGTTAGGTGTGGTCTTTGTGTGTATGTAATAGGCGTGGCCTCTGTGTGTATGTGTTATGTGTGGTCTCTGTGTGTATGTGTTAGGTGTGGTCTCTGTGTGTATGTGTTAGGCGTGGTCTCTGTGTGTATGTGTTAGGTGTGGTCTCTGTGTCTATGTGTAGGGCGTGGTCTCTGTGTGTATGTGTTAGGTGTGGTCTTTGTGTGTATGTAATAGGCGTGGCCTCTGTGTGTATGTGTTATGTGTGGTCTCTGTGTGTATGTGTTAGGTGTGGTCTCTGTGTGTATGTGTTAGGCGTGGTCTCTGTGTGTATGTAATAGGTGTGGTCTCTGTGTGTATGTGTTAGGTGTGGTTTCTGTGCGTATGTAATAGGTGTGGTCTCTGTGTGTATGTGTTAGGCGTGGTCTCTGTGTGTATGTGTTAGGTGTGGTCTCTGTGTGTATGTGTTAGGCGTGGTCTCTGTGTGTATGTAATAGGTGTGATCTCTGTGTGTATGTGTTAGGCGTGGTCTCTGTGTGTATGTGTTAGGCGTGGCCTCTGTGTGTATGTGTTAGGCGTGGTCTCTGTGTGTATGTGATAGGCGTGGTCTCTGTGTGTATGTGTTAGGCGTGGTATCTGTGTGTATGTGTTAGGCGTGATCTCTGTGTGTATGTGTTAGGCGTGGCCTCTGTGTGTATGTGTTAGGCGTGGTCTCTGTGTGTATGTGTTAGGCGTGGCCACTGTGTGCATGTGTTAGGCGTGGTCTCTGTGTGTATGTGTTAGGCGTGGTCTCTGTGTGTATGTGTTAGGCGTGGTCTCTGTGTGTATGTGTTAGGCTTGGTCTCTGTGTGTATGTGTTAGGTGTGATCTCTGTGTGTATGTGTTAGGTGTGGTCTCTGTGTGTATATGTTGGGCGTGGTCTCTGTGTGTATGTGTTAGGTGTGGTCTTTGTGTGTATGTAATAGGCGTGGCCTCTGTGTGTATGTGTTATGTGTGGTCTCTGTGTGTATGTGTTAAGTGTGGTCTCTGTGTGTATGTGTTAGGTGTGGTTTCTGTGTGTATGTAATAGGTGTGGTCTCTGTGTGTATGTGTTAGGCGTGGTCTCTGTGTGTATGTGTTAGGTGTGGTCTCTGTGTGTATGTGTTAGGTGTGATCTCTGTGTGTATGTAATAGGTGTGATCTCTGTGTGTATGTGTTAGGCGTGGTCTCTGTGTGTATGTGTTAGGCGTGGTCTCTGTGTGTATGTAATAGGTGTGGTCTCTGTGTGTATGTGTTAGGTGTGGTCTCTGTGTGTATGTGTAGGCGTGGTCTCTGTGTGTAGGTGTTAGGCATGGTCTCTGTGTGTATGTGTAGGTGTGGTCTCTGTGTGTATGTGTTAGGCATGGTCTCTGTGTGTATGTGTAGGTGTGGTCTCTGTGTGTATGTCTCTTAGGTGTGGTCTCTGTGTGTATGTGTTAGGTGTGGTCTCTGTGTGTATGTGTTAGGTGTGGTCTCTGTGTGTATGTGTAGGTGTGGTCTCTGTGTGTATGTAATAGGTGTGGTCTCTGTGTGTATGTGTTAGGTGTGGTCTCTGTGTGTATGTGTAGGTGTGGTCTCTGTGTGTATGTAATAGGTGTGGTCTCTGTGTGTATGTGTAAGGCGTGGCCTCTGTGTGTATGTGTTGGGTGTGGCCTCTGTGTGTATGTAATAGGTGTGGTCTCTGTGAGTATGTGTTAGGTGTGGTCTCTGTGTGTATGTGTAGGTGTGGTCTCTGTGTGTATGTAATAGGTGTGGTCTCTGTGTGTATGTGTTGGGTGTGGCCTCTGTGTGTATGTAATAGGCGTGGCCTCTGTGTGTATGTAATAGGTGTGGTCTCTGTGTGTATGTAATAGGTGTGGTCTCTGTGTGTATGTGTTAGGCATGGTCTCTGTGTGTATGTGTTAGGCGTGGTCTCTGTGTGTATGTGTTAGGCGTGGTCTCTGTGTGTATGTAATAGGCGTGGTCTTTGTGTGTATGTGATAGGCGTGGTCTCTGTGTGTATGTGATAGGCGTGGTCTCTGTGTGTATGTAATAGGTGTGGTCTCTGTGTGTAAGTAATGGGCGTGGTCTCTGTGTGTATGTGTTAGGCGTGGCCTCTGTGTGTATGTGTTATGTGTGGTCTCTGTGTGTATGTGTTAGGCGTGGTCTCTGTGTGTATGTGTTAGGCGTGGTCTCTGTGTGTATGTGTTAGGCGTGGTCTCTGTGTGTATGTGTTTTGGCGTGATCTCTGTGTGTATGTAATAGGTGTGGTCTCTGTGTGTATGTGATAGGCGTGGTCTCTGTGTGTATGTGTTAGCCGTGGTCTCTGTGTGTATGTGTTAGGCGTGGTCTCTGTGTGTATTTAATAGGTGTGGTCTCTGTGTGTATGTGTTTGGTGGGGTCTCTGTGTGTATGTAATAGGTGTGGTCTCTGTGTGTATGTGTTACGCATAGCCTATTTGTTTGTCTATGTTTTAGGCATAGCCTCTGTGTGTGTGTCTGTATGTAATAGGTGTGGCCTCTGTTTGTGTTGGGCTTGGCCTCTCTGTCTGTTTCTAAGTGATGGGTGTGGCCTAACTCTTCAAATCGATCAGGCTTTGAAACTACTATACACCACTGAATCGCACTGTACTGCATTAAAACAGCTCTAAAAAGATTTTTTCACTTCAGATCTGTGTAAGAAAGTGAAGGAAGACCCTAAATCTGATCCTCTTTAACGGGTTGTTGTGGTGACATCTGGCGGGTTTAACAGAACCAGATGTGCTGGTGACTCATGCAGCAGGGTATATACTTGCTCGCCTCTAACCACACCCCAGTTCGTTCATTTCGTTTTTCCTTTTTTCATAGAATCTGCATGACGTCTGTGTGTGTGGGTGGGTGGTTTGGTGTTTGCATGTATTTTCATTCCAGAAGTCCGATGTTATACTGGATATATCTTTTATCAGATCTTTCTGGTGTTTAAATACCTTTGATGTCGATGTTGATCTTGACGTTGTTCCACGTCCACATTAGCTATGATTACTTTTTAGCACTGGTCGGTTATTTACTGTGGTTTTTACTGTGTGTAGACCCGCTTTTTGTTCTAGATAGTTCCGTTTGGTTTAACTCTACACAGCACCAACACGATATGGACAAAGGTATTGGGATACATGACTTTTCCCAAACTCTTAGCTTAACTTTAAAGCTGAAGGCAAACAAATTGTACAGGACGTCTTTGGCTGCAGTAGCCTGAAATTTCTTCTTTCACTTGAACTTGGAGAAACCTTTTCCGGCATGACGATGTCCCTGTGCACAGCGAACTCCATGAAGATATATTTTTTTGCATGTGTTGGAGTGGAAGATCTTCTGCTATAAAGATCTGACCTCAACCATAATGAACAGTTTTAGGATGAATTTGAACACTGAGTGCCCCCCGAGGCCTCCTCACCTCACCTACATCAGTACCTGACTTTATTAATACCCTTGTGTCTAAATAAACACAAATCTCAACAAGCACACACAGAATTTAGCGGAACATCGTCTCAGAAGAGTGGAGGAAATTATAAGAGCAAATTGGGACAAATACCATACTTATGACCAGGTGTCCGGAAACTTTTGAAAAAAGAAAAAGCCACTTGGCTTAAATAAGTTCTAGGAGCCATATTTTGTCATAGCTGCAGATGACTTGTGTGTAAAGTAATGGTACATTTACGGCATTTGGCAGACGCCCTTATCCAGAGCGACTTACAACTGAGCAGGGGAGGGTCTTAGGGCTTTTCTCAAGGGTCCAGCAGTGGCAGCTTGGTGGTGGGATTTGAACCTGTGATCTTTTGATCCAAAGCCCAATGCCTTAACCACTGAGCTACCACCTATATATGGTATAACCCATATATATATATATATATATATATATATATAGCATCTATTCTTTAATATATGTTAATATCTATATTTTCTTTTACTTTTACTTTCATCTTTACTTTCATTTTACTGTGAGCAACTGCAACCCAACAATTTCCCTATGGGATCAATAAAATATTCTGATTCTGGAAGGTGTTCTGACACTTCAACACAGAAACCAGTTGCTCAGGAACGCCACATCTGGATCGGAGTCAATCTGACTCACGCTGGGCCAAAGTGAAAACTAAACGTCTACATCATGCACTGACTCTCTAACAGCCGAGTGTAAATGTGGCACAATTGCTGGGAGGTTTATTCTGGACCAGAGGTACCAGGTTTAAGATGAGTGTCAGGTCTGATGTATATGATAGATAGATAGATAGATAGATAGATAGATAGATAGATAGATAGATAGATAGATAGATAGATAGATAGATACTGAATTGTCATTGCATTGTCCAGTTACACAATAATATGTAGAGAAATATATGAGACATATTAATTTCCAATACAGTTGGGGAAATAGTTAGTTGATCCCCTGCTGATTTTGTAAATTCACCCCCTTACAAAGAAATGAACAGTCTAGAATTTTTATGGTAGGTTTATTTTAACAAAAAAAAAAAAAAAAAAAAAAAAAAATTATATATATATATATATATATATATATATATATATATATATATATATATATATATAAAAAAACATGTACATCATGTACATAAAGAAATTTCAAGCGCATTAATATATTGACGCCATATTGGTTTTCGTTTGTCCCGATCATTGGTTATCTTGACGCTTTTTGGCATCCCCTAGGCCGGCGACATAACCGGGTTCCACTGTATATATATATATATATATATATATATATATATATATATATATATATATATGAATCCAGACAAAAATAATAAATTAATATTATATATAAATTATGTTGTATTTGATCGAGTGAAATTAATATTTGATCCCCTACCAAGCAGCAGGAATCCTGACCGCCAGACACCTGAATTGTTTAGTATGTGGGGGTTTTAAATTATATAAAATTATTTATAAAATTTATATTCTGTCTTTTTCTGTTGAAATAAAACTACCATAAACATTCTAGACTGTTCATTCCTTTGTAAAGACGTTAAATTTTGACAAAATCAGCAGGGGATCAAATCATTATTTCCCCCTGTATAAGATACGTTCATTGTGTTTACAACTGTACAAAAGTTATACGCAGTGAATATACAGAAGATAATTTAGGAAATGTCCTGAATTTCCAATTATATACAGTTATAATTATACAGAATGTACAGAGTGGAGCAGAACTGCATATTAATTGGCAGTCAAATCAGTACAGCATCAGTGAGCCATCAGTTCTGGTTCTGGTGTGAAGTTTCCTGTGTCTCCTTCAGCATGGAAGGAGGTTAAAAGTTCCTGATGATGCATCTAAGATAATTATATAGAACTTTAAACAATGGAGATTGTCCTAAAGCAGCTTTACATACATAAAAACTCCAGGAGATTTATTGAGAAAGAAACCTTGAGAGGAACCAGACTCAAAAGGAAACCCGTCCTTATCTGGGTGGCACCGAATGTCCATTCATTACAGTTCCTCCATTGTTGAAGTGTTCAGTGATGGACACTGTTCATGCAAACTGTGGTCCTGAGCACATTGTTGTAGACTGTTGATATTAATTACAAGACAAATCCTTTGTCATGCAGCAGTAGGAGCTTCGGGATGAATCAAGTGGATCTGAGTAGAAGAAAGAGACACTGGTCACTGGTACCTCAGGAGAATATTGAACTCAACAGAGTGAAGGTTAGATTTAATAGTTTAGGTTAAATGCTCTGCTCAGGGGTCCAAAAATAGCAGCTTGGCGGAACTGGGGCTCGAATCCACAACCCAGAGTTTTACCCTCTGGACCACCACTACCCCAATTTATGTCGTTCTACCAGGATTTCAGTGGCCTGAAGTGTCTAGAAAATACAAGCAAACACAAGCATTCTGGACCAGGCGTCCATTTTGCTTAAACCAGATGTCACCAACCACCGGGCCATGGATTGTTCACTACCGAGGCCGACAAAAAAAGCGAAAACTCTTTTTTTCATTTTTTAATGCTTTTTTTTTCTGTTCGTTTTTCTTTTCTATGCACGATAACTGAAACTCCTACTAATTCTGTGTTACGGTGAGTTACATTTTCGATTCAATGATTGTAATCATTAAATTGATAATGAAATCGGATCATATGTATTCTCATAATCGGATATGCGTTATCATGCATTATTAGTCAAGAGTCAAGTCAAGAGGCTTTTATTGTCATTTCTACTATACACAGGGGTACACAGTACACAGTAAAAAAAAAAACAGTAAAAAAAAATAAAAAATGCTGCAGACATTTGCAGGGCCCTAGAGCCCTGCAAAAAAAATTAACGTGCCTTATTCCGTTTTGGCCGTGGAAAATATTGTCCTGTGCAAAACTGGTCCGTGCTGCAGAAGAGGTTGGGTATTATTATTGTTTTATATCATAAATACTGTCTATAATTGTACAGTAATCCAGAGATGACATTATATTTATTCAATGTCATATTATATATAAGGTCATTTTATTCAAATGTAACCTGAAGTAATTTTTTTTTTATCACTTTCAGAATTATATAGTATAGAAACGTAAAGGGGGGGGGGATTTCTTATTACACCTTTAACGCTGTGCCAGTCTGTAGTAATCAGTCGCATTTTGCAAACTGCAGCCCTTCATCACAGTCACTTCCGCGTTACCCTCCATGCGCTACCTTTGACTGGCATCACGCAGGACCAATCACAGCCGGTCAAACGGTTTCAAACGAAGGCAGGAGCGTTGCTGTGTCAGCCAATCGGAGCACGCATACGCGGGTTTGTGGGCGGGGACTGTCAGTAGTGTAGGGTGTCGCCGGCCGCGGTGGATCCATTCGAAGGCGACGGCGGTCGTCTGGTTTGTGGTTTTTCTGCTCTCATATACATACAGAGAGAATAGAAATACATTAATAATTCTCATTATTAATAAATAAAAAACGGAGGAATTCCAGGACGGTGAAATGACGCGGTAACGGGGATAAAAACAAAAAAAAAACAAAAAAAAAAACGTTGGGGTTTTTTTTTTGAAGAAAGAGAGAACGGTTGTGTGTGTTTTTTGGGGGGAGCCATTTTGTCCCGAAGAGTGTGAAGAAAGAAGAGGAAGAAGAAAAACACCACAGGAATTTCAAAGTGGATTATTTTTTTATTTCAAAACCGGATTAATAATAGGAATAAAACCCCGTTTTGAGAGTCAGGACTGTTTTAACGGTAACACGACTTTCCGTTCAGAGGCTAACGCTAGCTAAAGCTAACCAGGCGTCTGATTGACTGTAGTGAGCGGATCTTTTCTGGGGGTCTCCTGTCTCTCTTTCTGTAGTGTTAAATCGTTATTAAAATAAAATTAAAAAAAATGGCGAAGAAGACGTACGACCTGCTGTTCAAGCTCTTACTGATCGGAGACTCCGGTGTGGGGAAGACCTGCGTGCTGTTCCGCTTCTCCGACGACGCCTTTAACACCACCTTCATCTCCACCATAGGTGAGGCGACCTGCCGCAAATCACCCCCTGTTTATCCGATCTGTGCTTTCATTTCGATTTTGCGAGACTTTTTTTTTTTTATACCTCTATTTCTACGTGGCCGCGTTCCAAATAGACGCAAAATGGCTGTCGAGGGCACTACATAGGGAGTGTGTATAGGGAGCACTGGGCTGAATGGGACCCCATCCGTGCCATGCTGTCATTCCTGAATTAAAGGTGCCATTAAGGATTTTGGAAAAAAAAGTTTTTTCCGTTTTTGTGTCAAGACAACTTTCATAATGTCTAAAATCTAACAGTTATTTATATATATATATATATATATATATATATATATATATATATATATATATATATATATGTAAATATATATATGTAAATATATATATATATATATATAATATGAAAAACCCAGGTTTGAAAAATCCCCCTTTGAAAAAAAACCGCCTGCATAATATGGTGAGAAAAGAATGAATAAGATGTTCTTTATAAGTGTAATTTTGTCCCTGATGAATGAGTCGGTGGCGACTGGCGAGGAAAAACTCCCCGGGATGGCATAAGAAAGAATCCTTGGGACTCAAGAGGGAACCACATCCTCATCTGGGAAGCGAATGTCCATATTATGCCAGTAGGTGGCAGTGGGAAGCACGATCACGGTTATGTATAAAATACCCAGACCTTATTGGACGATTCGGGGGGATGGGTTTGTCTACCACCGAATGCTATACAGCCAATCTCAGGGCACGCCCACACCAATGTTTTGGTTTAGAAAGCACATATTTTTCTCTGCTTCCATCCACACAGAGGCGCCGTTTTCGGTACACGGAACCGAAAATACCTGCGATTTTGGGAACCGCTAAGGACGAGGCACTCTGTTCAGTAACATTGTTTAGTTTCTGATTTCTGAGACATGACATTTTTCCTTCACTTGAACTAAGACCCAAACCTGTTCCAGCTGCTCCATGAAGATCTGTTTTACATGGGATGGAAGAGGTCAAAGATCTCCTGCTCTAGAGCTCCAACCCTTCTAAACATCACCCCACCCCACCCCAGGCCTCTTCACCTCACCTAGAAGCATAAAAATCTATTTAGAAGTGTGGAGCTTATTTTAAGAGCAAATCTGGAAGGGGATGTGCAAGACGAAGCACACGTCAATCTTATGGTCGGGTGTCTACAAACTTTTGACACAGCGTACAGTGTCGTATGGACTTTGGGATTCTGAAGATGAAGACGAATCAAATCTAAATTCCACTCAGTAAATTCCTACTGTTCCAACCATACACGTTTCTTGAAACAGCAACGCGAAACTTGTTTGTATCACATTTTCGGCAGCCAATAGAAAGCGAGTGGGCGGGCTGTCCGGCAAATCCAGGAAAAGCTCCATCCGTACTCCGCACATCTGGACCAATTTACATTCAACTTTTTTAGGCGCCAAATATTTTCGTAATACAAGTTCAGGCTTCAAAGCATCTGGTGGGTTTATGGACAATGAACCCATAAACTCCTGGTTGGCGAGTGTGTGTGTCTGTTAGTGTGAGAGAGAGCACTAATGATCTTTCTGATTATAATGTCCAGTGGAGGTTTTTGGTTCTGAAGTTGGTAAACTTCAGTTTTATGATTCTACTTTGCGGCATTGGGAATTTAAGACGTGTGTGTGTGTGTGTGTGTGTGTGTGTGTGTGTGTGTGTGTGTGTGTGTGTGTGTGTGTGTGTGTGTGTGTGTGTGTTTGTTTATGCAGGTTTTCCTCAGGGTATTTTATCTTTTGAAATAAAATTTTCAGGCCTTTAAATAGTCGTAAATTCTCTGTTTTAGGTCTTTAATAATTTTCAACAGGTCTTAATTTCTTCATCATCGAATGCTTATTGAAATGCTCCTGCAGCACTTTAGAATGTTTTTTTTTTTTTTTTTCCGTGGTGTTTCAGTTCATCCAGAGATCGAGGATTCTTGGCTCTATACAAACCCTCCTTGCTCTCCGTGCCCCGTGTTATTCCCCCAACACGCAGCACTCCGTCGTTATTGCGGAAAATTGCAGTGCGTTCAGGAAGGATGGCTTCTCGGCGAGGCCAGTTGCACTCTCCAGATAAGGGCTGGAGTGGTCCTCGAGCATTTTCAATGCGATCGCACTTCCTGTTCTTCGTTTTTCCTGCATCGCCACGATGAAAAACTGATTGCAGATACTTCAGAAGTTGTCTTACAGGATGTCTCAATGTCTTGCACTGATCAATTAGCTCTACTATATTATACTCTATTATACTTACAGATGTATTCTACCATATAAGGCAGAAAAAAAGATAAATAATTTGGCTGTGTCAGGATCGAATTTTCTGGAATAGGGTGACATTACTTTCAGTCTCTGGTGGGGGAAGCTTGTGAGAATTCTTTGTCATATAGTAGGGAATATTTAAGCCCCACCCCTGGGTCCTAGCAACCTTATATAGGATAGTCGGGGTGTGTTGTGATTTGGGACACAGCTACGTTTTTCTTCTCTTCCCCACTGCGCCGTTCTGTATTCTGTCTGGACGTACAAGCAGGAAGTGAAAGGAGCGTTTGGATTAGATTTAGGGAGAAGTGAGATCAGATCAGATGTGTGTGTGTGTGAACACAGTACACACTGTTTACACACCCTTACTTTGAAAGCCACGCCTGTAGAACGACTCTATTAAGGTGTGCATCGTGTCCTGACGGTCCCCCGATTCATCACAGTCCTCGTGTCCGGTTCACTCCGGTTTACCAGACCGTTTGTCTTTGCAGACGTCCGTTTTTGTACGGTATACGAGCACAAGCACAAAAAGTCCATCCGGTTCTTACACAAGCCTCTTTGTAATTTCACTGGGAATCGTACAACACATTCACGTCTGTCTCTCTGTGAAAGTGCCTGCTTGAGCATCTGTCTGTTTCTCTGTGAGTGTGTCTTTATGCAAGTACATGGCTGGCTGTGTCTGTCTGTCCGAGTGTGTCTGTATGTTATGTTGGTCTCTCTCTGTCTGTGAGAGTGTCTGTCTCTCTCGGAGTGTCTGTGTCTCTCTACGCAAGAGATTTTGTCTGTGAGTCTCTGTGAGAGTGTCTATGCAAGTATGAGGCTGTCTGTCTGTCTGCATTTGTTTCTGTATGTGTTTGTCTCTTAGAGAGTGTCTCTGTGTCTTTGTCTGTGTGTCCGTCTCTATGCAAGTACATGTGTCTGTATTTATATCTGTCTGTGTGTCTGTAATATTGCTATAAATAATTTACTTTTATTTCACTTCGGGCTGAAACAATTCCTCGAGTAATTCCATTACAAAAATGCTTAGTTTAGTCCATTTAAATAAACACGGAGCACTGTGTTTCCCACGGACCGTTATTACTGTCTCACCACCCGCTAAACTCTCGAGCAATCTGAACAGGGAACACAGAAGACGCTGCAGAATGAAAAATGGCGGAATGGGAAGAAAACGGCTTCAGATTCAGACACAAAAAGGTTGACATTTTTACTGCGGTGTTTGAACTCTGTGGCTTTGGGTGTTTTTAGATAAACTTGATCACTGTTGATGTTAGTTGGAAGTGTAAGTGCTTGTAGGCCACGTTCATGTTTCTTTCTCTTTCAGCCCAAAACCTGTTGCCAAGAGCCGTTGTTTCCGCAATGTATCCTCTGTGCATATCGTGTGTTAATATCGTGTGTTAATATCGTATGTTAATATCGTATGTTAATATCGTGTGTTAATATCGTGTGTTAATATCGTTTGTTAATATTGTATGTTAATATCGTGTGTTAATATCGTGTGTTAATATCGTGTGTTAATATCGTGTGTTAATATTGTATGTTAATGCTGAACGGGGTTGATATCGTATGTTAATGCTGAACGGGGTTGATATCGTATGTTAATGCTGAACGGGGTTGATATCGGCACTACCGGCGTTTAGTGCAGGTCTGGTAAGGAACCGTGGTCCGAGTGGAGGCGGCGTCATATCGCTCGTTATCGTCTTGTGCTGCTGGGAAACGCTGCTTATTTATTTTCTCGTTTCGTTTGTTTCCTGTCTTCCGGCTCGCTCTGTCTGTCTGTCTCTGGCAGAGCGACTGATGCAGCTGTGATGGCTCAGCAACCTAAAATACTCACCGGAAACTCCCTCCATCCCTGGGATTGGCTTACACACACGCGCGCACACTCACTTTCTTAAGTACATTCGATGTAGATCCAACCCTTTCCTTTTGGCCTCTGTGGCACTAGAGGCATTTTTCTGACCGGGGGTTAAAGAGAACAGATGTTTTAGCGATGAAAGTGTGTGCGCGCGCACGCGCGTGCGTGTGTGTTGCTCTCTGCTCCACTGGCCTTTTTGTAACATCTCTTGTTTCATTCTCAGCACATTCTGATGCTGTGGTTGCAGTTATTAGGCGAACACACACACGCCACATATGTTTCAACACACTTTATCCCATCAGCCCCTGCAGTCGTTTGGGTTCACTCCACTTAAAGGTATTTGGACACGCGGACTTGATTGAACCTTTGTAGACGGGTCGTGTTGCTACAGTGGTGTGGTGTGTGTTAGGGTTCTCCCCCCCCCCCCGAGACGAGAAATTTATTTGGAAGGAGTCTTCAGTGTGAGTGAGTCCTGTAATAGGAGCGAGAACAAGACCTTGTTTCTCCAACAGAGGTCCAGTTGTCGAGCGTGAAGGTGTGTGTGTGTGTGTGTGTGTGTGTGTGTTGCTCTTCAAAATATTTTACCTGCAATTTTCGCAAAAAGTCCAACAAGAGCAGATCACACAATTGGGCTTTATACACTGAAATGGCAATGAGACTCGTTCTACCCCTCCATCTGTCCCTCTTTCTCTCTCTGTGTCCCCCTCTCTATTTCTACATCTACTTTTCATCTACCCCCCCCCCCCCACCACCCCTTTTAAGAATATGGCCGTAAGCCCCTTTGTGTGTGTGTGTGTGTGTGTGTGTGTGTGTGTGTGTGTGTGTGTGTGTGTGTGTGTGTAAGGGTGATTAGTATTGTGTAAGAGTGACTCATTTTTTGGATGACTGATATGTATATCATGTAATAAAGCCGGTCCCACCCAGCCTGCAGCTGCACCAGTGTGTGATGGCTTTTTCCCTTCTCTGCATTTCTTTCTGTCTCTCTCTCTCTCTCTATCTTTTTATTTATTTTTTGGTCTGTCTGTCCATTTCTCTCTCTCCCTCTATTTTTCCCTTACCATTTCTGTCTCTTTTGTTTTTTTCTCCCTCTGTTCCCCCGTGATCTTCTGTTTTATGTCCAGTTTTAAGATCTGCGACCCCTAAAACCTGCTGCGCACTCAGACACCAGCTTTATTCTTCTCTGAAGGCTTCTGCTTTGGTTGAGGAGGTCTGGTTTAGGACGCTGTAGTGGAGGTTTTCACTCTAAGCTTCAGACCCACCTTGTCTTCATGGTGCTGGAACAGCGTTCTGGTCCACTGGTTCCAGTGAGGGAACATTTCAGTGCTACACTCAATCATCTCGTTCTACTGTAGAGGAGTGTGTGTGATGGAGTGATGTGCTCCGTGTGAGACGCGGCGAACAAGGGGATTTTGCTGAATTCGGCTGCACAATCCTCCTCGATTCTTTCGCCGTCTGCTTCTCTACGTCTCTTTCACTTCCTTTCTTTCTTTGCCTTTTTCTTTCTTTTTCTCATCTTCAGTTTCCCTCCATCACTCACTCTGTTTCTCCGTGTCTATTCAGTCATTGTTTGCCTCTCTTTTTCTGTCTCTCTCAGTTCATCACCCAACTTTCTCTCTCTCTTTTTCTCTCTCTCAGTTCATCACCCAACTCTCTCTCTCTCTCTCTCTCTCTCTCTCTCTCTCTCTCTCTCTCTCTCTCTCTCTCTCTCTCTCTCTCTCTCTCTCTCTTTTTCTCTCTCTCAGTTCATCACCCAACTTTCTCTCTCTCTCTCGCTCTCTCTCTCAGTTCATCACCAAACTTTCTCTCTCTCTCTCTCTCTCTCTCTCTCTCTCTCTCGCTCTCTCTCTCTCTCTCTCTCTCTCTCTCGCTCTCTCTCTTTTTCTCTCTCTCAGTTCATCACCCAACTTTCTCTCTCTCTCTCTCTCTCTCTCTTTTTCTCTCTCTCAGGTTATCACCCAACTTTCTTTCTCTCTCTCTCTCTCTCTCTCTCTCAGTTCATCACCCGACTCTCTCTCTCTCTCCTCTCTCTCTCTCTCTCTCTCTCTCTCTCTCTCTCTCTCTCAGTTCATCACCCGACTCTCTTTCTCATCCCATCTCACATTTGGTCTTTTGTTTCTTTTTTACCGTGCACTCTTTATTTTTATTTATATATATAGATATAGATATCTTTCTGAATGATGTCACTGTGAGCTACAGCGGTGTGTGTGTGCTGTTAAACCCCCAGCAGAAGGACAGATTGAGATGCTTGTGTTGAAGCTGATGCCAGTGAGTGCCAGTCTGTGCCACACACAGTTTCCATACTGCCCCGTCAGCAGGGGGAACACACACACACACACACACACACACACACACACACACACACACACACTCACACACACGGCATTCAATGCATCCATATTTAGATTCTGGATTTTAGATTTTAGATCTGGATTTTGTTTGTCCTGAGCTGAAAGCGAGGGGCAGCCATGTTGACCATCACAGTATTCATATTTGTGGTATTTCCTTCCACATGTTTCTATCGTATCACTCTGGTTTTCTCAGTCACGTGCCAAATTCAATTCATTTTTATTTGTATAGCGCTTTTAACAATGAACATTGTCTCAAAGCAGCTTTACACAGATAATGTGGTGATTAAACGTAAATATGTTCTTTGTAAGTAAGTTTGTCCCTGATGAGCAACTGTGGCAAGGAAAAACTCCCCGAAATGGCATAAGGAAGAAACCTTGAGAGGAACCAGACTCAAGAGGGAACCCATCCTCATCTGGGTTGCAACAAATGATCCTCGTCTCGGGGAAAACCAGTTGTAACACGTCTTTTCTTCACTTCCTTCCTCCTCAGTTGATGATTTTTCTCCTAGAAAGGTGTGTGAAGTCTGGAACGGCCCGACCGCTTTAAGTAAACTGGAATTGACATTTCCAGAAGGATTTTTGTGAGCGACGCCAACAGTGTCCCCGGAAGGGATCCGGCAGTTCTCCATCACGTATCGAGCGTTTCGAGACGTCACACCAAGGTTTCCTGTATTTTATTGAATTTATTTAATGGGCGGGGTCAATGTCAGGTGACGCAAATGCGTTTTTCCGGTTCAATCACCTCTTTTCCCCGTTCTGACCGTTTTTTCACGTCAATGTTTCTGGAGATTTACAATGACGTGGTTTATTTTTTTTATTTATTTTATTTTTAATACGCCGCGTCCACGTCACCGCACGTGAGCTCCGTAAAAGCTGGTGTAAGTATTACTCTGGGTCGTGTAACTGTGCTTATGGCTAACATCCCGCTCTTCCTTTTTCTTCCCAGGAATCGATTTTAAGATCAAAACAGTTGAGCTGCAAGGAAAGAAGATAAAGCTACAGATATGGTGAGTGTGTGTGTGTGTGTGTGTGTGTGTGTGTGTGTGTGTGTGTGTGTGAAGACTTTGTGTCTTTGTGGTTCTCCCTCCTTTTGTCTTTTTGGTTCTCTCTCTTGGCTCTTTTTTTCTTGTTTCTCTCACTTTTTCTGTCTTCTTATGGTTCTCACCCTGGTTTTCTCTCTCTCTCTTTCTGTGTCTTTTTATGGTTCTTTTTTTTCTGCCGCTTTCTCTCTTTGGTTCTCTCTTGCTCTCTTCCTTTTTTTTCCTTCTGTCCCTTTCTCTGTTTTTCTCTGTTTCTTTAAGGTTCTCACTCTTGATCTCTTTTGCTCTCTTTGTCTCGGTCTGTTTGTTTCTCTCTGTCGGTCCAACACAGATAATGGACTGTACTCTCAACTCGTGAGATTTGGAGACCAGGACTGTCCCATTGAGGTCTTATTTTTAGTCTTTTTTTTTTGGTTACCATGGTTTCCAGGGCAGTTAGCTACAGGTGACATTGATAGAAAAAGGGGAATGTAAAATTATCGGAAGATTAACAGGTCAAAAGTTGTTACTCGGCAACAGTGTGCCGGAAATGCAGTTCTGTTGGGGAAACGTGTTTGCGTTTCTAGAAACATTCTGGTTATTTTCTGCGAGCGCTTTCGCTGCAGGCACAATCAACAGTCGTTCTCTCATCACATTTTGGGTTTTTTCTCTCTCATTCGAAGTTTTTCGTGTTGGTGAAACCGCAGACTCCTCCGTCCTGTAGATGTCCAAAAACGCAACACTTTGACTGCAGACTCCTACCGTAAACGCCTTTTTAACTCGTTTATGCGGAGCGTGCACCGATGTTATTATAGAAATGAGGGAGGAACTAGAAGAGGAACAGAAGACCTTGAAAAGCCTCTAAAATCCCCTTCACATCACCTGCATGGGAGCAATTCCTGGAAAGTAAATTCTATTCGTCGACTCCTTTATTTTGGTGATCCGGAAAAAATTATCCAATCCGTGAGTCCAAACCTGCAACGTGATCCGACCCACGTGTTTTTGTATTAAGAGACCGTAGCGTATTAAGGCGTTAATAGAAAAGCCCCGGGTAAGTTAATAGATCAGGTTCCTAGCGTGTTTGGGTTTTTTTTGTTTTTTTTAATGATTTATTACCATGGTTACAGTTAGCTTATATAACAAATCTGGCCACTGGGTAGAGATGCTCATCTTGTCAAGTATCCGGATTCGCTTTCGCAGCTAATCTTGTCTCAGTTTTGCTGAAAGTGTGTGTGTGTGTGTGTGTGTGTGTGTGTGTGTGTGTGTGTGTGTGTGTGTGTGTGTGTGTGTGTGTGTGTGTGTGTGTGTGTGTGTGTGTGTGTGTGTAGGGGGTGAGAATCAGTAGAGATATGAAAAAGAAATTGTCATTCTAGTCACATTGGCAGGAAATGGATCAGATCTGGCAGCGCAGATGAATGTCACTGCTGCCTTCTGGCCAAAAAAGACTCTCTAGTGTCACTTTAAAACTGTAAGTGACCCAGGAGTCTGTAGATCGTCATAAATGCTAATTGCATAATCGATAGTATGATATATGTGTGTGTGTGTGTGTGTGTGTGTGTGTGTGTGTGTTTAGGGACACAGCAGGCCAGGAGAGGTTCCACACCATCACCACCTCCTACTACAGAGGAGCCATGGGCATCATGCTCGTCTACGACATAAGCAACGCCAAGAGCTTCGAGAACATCAGCAAGTGGCTCCGAAACATCGACGAGGTATGTCTCGAACGAACGCTTCACACGCTTCAGACAGCCGCGTAAAGCTCTATTTATAGCGAGGTGACAATCTGCGCCGAAATCTTGGCTCCCTCCCCCACCCCCCTCTTGAAGGACGGTTTCAGCAAATGCCAGCAGCACCAGCTAAACGCAGCGAATTTCTTCGAGCATGTTCTGTATGAATCGTCCTGGAAATGGAGCCGTTATTTACCCTGCGAGTGGTCCGAGCGCCGGCCGGGTGGGATTTGGGTTCAGGTTACAGGGATATTTTTAAACAGGGACTCTTCTTCGATTACACTCCATTATGATTTGGGGCAGTGATACTCTGGGCAGGAACTGCACTCCTGTTCAACCATCTTCAACAGACTAGGGTCAGACAAGAACCGTGCTCTGATTGGCTTTCGTGGCCTTTTAGAAGGGATTTACATACCGCTTTGTTGTCTTGAGCGTGTGATGTTGATTTCCTGTAAGTCAAACTAAAACTGGTTTTACTTTAAAAAACGAACGCAGCATCCTGGTGCGAAACTAAAAACACTCAGGCACATTTTATTCACTGTCGGAGCTTGCCTGTTTTTCCTTACACACGTTTTTTTGCGTTTGTGTTTCAGCATGCCAATGAGGATGTGGAGCGAATGCTGCTAGGCAACAAGTGTGATATGGAGGACAAGCGGATCGTACCAAAGGCCAAGGGAGAACAGGTGAGCTGCCCGAGCTAAGCTCCTTCCTCTGCAAGGCTTTCATTCCCTTAGTTTTATTTATTTATTTGTATATTTTTTGTATATTTTTTGGACATTGCAGAAATTTCTCATCTTAATTTGACCCAAGCACAACTAGATCTCCTGCCTCACCTGGTACATTCATAATGTTTCATAGACAGAAACTCTCAGCTGTACAGAAGAACATGGCAGTGCTGATCCCAGACACACCAGCTAGGCTTCTACTTAAAAAACTAACAAACAAACCAAAAAAAAAACATTTATGTAATAAAAACTGACTGTGGGAGGTAATACCTGCAGTATACACACAATACACACACAAATTTGCCACTTAATGTCTGTTATGTCAGGAATCCCCCCTGCCACGCCCCCTTCGGCGTCAGCATTCCCCGAAGCACCCTGCTTCTTCTCCCGTGCGCTCCTCGCAGTCATGCTGATCACACACACCTGACTCTCATTTACTCACTCATCCCATCTCCTATTTAAGCCCCTCACCTACACACGCTCGCGGTCCGTTATTGTTTGTGCATGATCGTATGTGTTGGTTCATGTCGGTCTGTGTAATCACGCATGTGTATCCCGCTACGTGCCCTTCTTCTCGGACTCCGCATTCTCTCAACGGCACCCCGGATTACCCCGATCCTGCTGTTTTCCATGTTCACGCTGTCTGCACCACGTTTATCCGTTGCTGCCCAGCGCTGCGCTTTCCATAGCGTGGATCCGTGGATTCTCTACACGAACTGTCTCTGCTTTCACAGAACTTCGTGGACCGCGCTCCCGGAGCGCAGCACTGGATATTACTGCTTCGCTTACAAGTATTGGTGGATTATCTCCTGAGTATTCTCAATAAACTTTGTTTGCGTTTACTTCGGCTTCCGCCTCCTTATCCGCATTACAGGTTATCTAGATCCACATGACCAATCAAACAAATTGCGGCAACGCTGTTGTGTAAAAAAAACATGTACATCATATACATAAAGAAATTTCAAGCACGTTAATATATTGACGCCATATTGGTTTTCGTTTGTCTCGATCATCGGTTATCTTGACGCTTTTTGGCGTCCCCTAGGCCGGCGACATAACCGGGTTCCACTGTATATAAATATAAAAAAAAAATATATATATATATATATATATATATATATATATATATATATATATATATATATATATATATATATATATATATTTGAATTTGAATACACTGAATGGTGTGGGTTTAGATTGGGGTCGGGGGGGTGTTGGGATTTCAATTGGCCTGTGGAATCTCACTTAAGTATGTGCGTGTGTGTGTGCAGATTGCCAGGGAGCACGGAATCCGTTTTTTTGAGACGAGTGCGAAAGCCAACATTAACATCGAGAAGGCCTTCCTCACGTTAGCAGAAGACATCCTCAGAAAGGTGTGTGTGTTTGAATGAGATCATGATTATATTATCACAGTACTGCAGCTGAGCCTGACGACCTGTTTTGTGTGTGTGCGTGTGTGTGTTCCAGACACCTGTAAAAGAGCCCAACAGTGAAAACGTTGACATCAGCTCTGGGGGCGGAGTCACGGGATGGAAGACCAAGTGTTGCAGTTGAACAGTCTATCACACACATTCACTAGCACGTGTCCACACACACACACCCACACATGCAGTTTCTTCTTATCTTGTTCCTCCTACTTTGTATCTAACTCCTCCTTCTGTTGCACTCTTTCACTGCCTTTCTCTCCCTCCCCTCTCTCATTCGATCTCTCTCTCTCTCTCTCTCTCTCTCTCTCTTTCTTTCTCGTGTTTTTTTCCCCTGCTTCTCCCTGCTCACATCTGCTTGCCCACAGTTTTTATTTCAGATGAACGAAAAGAAAAAAAAACAGTTGTATAGATAAAAAGAGAAATCATGTCACGTTTCCTGTCGTTTGTTTTTAAAAGTTTCGAATTGAGAAAAGGAAAATCAAGAGCCGTCACTTCACCACTACATTTCGCAATAAAGATTGAAATCTGGCATGAGCGGGTTCTTCAACCTTCCAGACCTTCTTTTATTCTGTAGAAGGGGCCTTTACTCAAAATCTAATATATATAAACTGAATGACCCAAGTGCTCCTGACCATGTACAGTTTCTGGGTTGGTGGTTGGGTTTCTGTATGTAAATGACTTCCCATCTTTACATGAGTTTTGTGTTTCGTTTGTGTTTTTTTGTGTGTTTTTTTTTTTGTTGTTGTTGTCTGGTGCCTTAACATGGGGCCGAAGGTTCGATCCTCCCATCCATCCTAAGCATCACACACACATTACTTGTATAACAATACTACCAAACTCGCCAGAACACACTGATGACGTTTGAACCGAAGAGAATGGCATACGTGTTCTGAATATCTTTACTTTTTTTTTATTGTTTGAATTTTGGGTTATTTTTGTTCTGTCGTGTTTTTTTTTGTTTTGGTTTTTTCCCTGCATGCCATTTATTTTTGGTTTTGAAAAACATTTTGTGCAGCAAAAATACAAGAGGGGAATCGCATCAGCACCACTCATACCCAGACCTGGGGTGTGTTGGGGTGGGGTTTAGTTCTCTTTGGAAATGTAAGCTTTTTATTTCCTTTTTTTTTTTTTGCAGATTCATTAAAAAAAATTAAGCTTGTTTAAATTACGTTTGTCTTTATTTTTTTTATTTTTTTTTTTTTTTTAAACATGAGACTTTTACCGTGTCAAGAATAAAGCACTGTGTGGAAGCCCGTTTCCGAAATTTGCGTAATCACAACTTTTTTTCTCGCAATTCAGCCTTTTCCTCAAAATTCACTTTTTTCTTATAATTCCGTCTTCATTTTTTTCAGGCAGTATCTTCCCCTCTGTAGCACCAGAAAACTTTACACTGAAAATGAAATGGGCTACAAGCAATAGATCTATCTGTGAAACAATGGCTAAATCATAGCAGACTTTTTTTTTTTTTTTTTTTTTCCCTTCATTTCAGAAACGGATTTCCATAGCACTGTGTGATGTGGATGAACGGAACGCGAATACCGCGATGATCGTTTCAAACTATGGATTGTTTTATTCCTCTTATACCGCAAAATTTGTCGACGAATGCGGTTTTATTTATTAAATAGCAAACCTTTAACACGCAAACGTTGTGGAAACAATTCTTCGGTCATCTCAAAGCAGCTATAAACACACATTCCTTGGCCGTTCCCACATTTTATTCCCTTCTATTTCTGGTTAACATTGACATTAGGGTTTGTCTTTTTTTAGAGAAGCCTAAGGAACACATATGTATGTCTACTGATGATGTTACTCGACCAATCAGAATCCAGTGGTATAAGTTATCAATTTGTCTATATAACTGAGAATATTTACACACACAAGCCAACATTGATGTGTCCAGGTTTATGAAATAATCTATACTGCCCAGGAAATGCATTTATACTGCCTGGGAAATGAGTCGTGTTCCTCAACGGGCCCTGATGCCCCCTAGTGGCTGGAAGAACAAGTGAATGGAGAAGAAATCTATCTGATTGATATAAAGGTGGGTGTGTGAGATCATTCCAAGTCCTGGGAATAACGAGTCTGATTTACTAATTCAATCCTGTCAGTATTATGAAGAAGAAAATAACTGTGTAACACTAAAACTCTTCAAAGTTTTCTCAAATAATGTTCTAACCCTAGACCACAAATGCACCATTTATTCTGACAAAGTTTTGAACACAATTGATATAAACTATTTTTCCGACATAATTGCTCATGTTCCGTGGCTTCCTGGAACCCTGAACCCCAAGAACTTCGTTTAACACCTAAATAAATAATCCTTCTATTTTTTTACCTTAGATTTTTCTGCTATCTTAACATTTTTTTCCCAAGATGCCGGATTTTTATTTAATTTTTGCCATATGTGATTATTATGTACTTAATGTGCAATTGTTAGTCGTACAAAGTATTTTTTGTAGAAATCGAACTGCATATTTGAGGGAAATGTTGATATCCTTTTTCGTTTTATATCGTTTTCATTATCGTCCAGCCTTCACATTTTCACGCTTATTCAAAAGTTACAGGTTTATTCTTGCTAGCATGATTCCCAGTTGCCTTTTCAAATGCTATCATGTAATCAGAGTTGGCTTTTTTATTCATTTTTTTTGTTTGTTTTAACACATCGTTCTGTACACATCAGTATTCTTTCCATGCTAACAAAGCGTTAAAATCCCTTGCTTTTTTTGTTTTTTGTTTTTTTTGTTTCCCCTTTTTGAATCGGAGGAGACCGAAAGCAAGTCGATCCCCTGCCTACTAGTTTCTTTAAACAGATAACTCCAGAGGTAATCAAACCAGTTTTAAAAATAATTAACTCTTCCATTAGCACTGGTTATGTACCTAAATCTTTCAAACTGGCAGTTATCCACCCCCTTATTAAGAAACCTGACCTTGACCCATGTCAGTTGTCCAACTACAGACCGATATCAAATCTCCCCTTTATATCCAAAATTTTAGAAAAGGTTGTAGCACAGCAGTTATGCTCACACCTACTTATGAATAACATTTTTGAAATGTATCAGTCAGGATTTCGGCCTCATCATAGCACAGAGACGGCGCTAGTTAAGGTGGTAAATGACCTGTTATTGGCCTCTGATCAGGGTTTTGTCTCCTTACTTGTTTTGCTCGACCTTAGTGCAGCTTTTGACACCATTGATCACACTATACTGCTTGCTAGACTTGAGAACGTTGTAGGAATAAAGGGAACAGCTCTCTCTTGGCTCAGGTCTTATTTGACTGATCGCTATCAGTTTGTGGATGTAAATGGTGAGTTCTCCACACTCTATGAGGTAAAGTTTGGTGTTCCTCAAGGATCTGTCTTAGGCCCACTGCTTTTCTCTTTATATATGCTGCCTCTTGGTGAAATCATTCATAAACATGGGATTCGCTTCCATTGCTATGCTGATGACACACAGCTGTATATTTCAGCAAAGCCAGATGAGAGAGATCAACTAAACAGTGTTGAGGAGTGTGTAAAGGACATTAGACAGTGGATGCTTAATAACTTTCTTCTGCTCAACTCAGATAAGACAGAAGTACATTTACTAGGACCACATGCAGCTAGAAGCAAACTTTCTGATTACGTAGCATCTCTGGATGGTGTTTCTGTTTCAGCATGTACGGCTGTCAAAGACCTTGGTGTGATTATTGACCCGAGTCTTTCCTTTGAGTCTCACGTGAATAATATTACCAGGATCTAGGAAATATGACCACATCACCCCTGTTTTAATCAGTCTACACTGGTTCCCAATCAAATCTCGCATTGATTATAAAATATTACTACTGACGTATAAAGCACTTAACGGTCTCGCACCGCAGTATCTGAGTGAACTTCTGTACCAGTATGATCCTCCACGCCTACTTAGATCAAAAGCTGCAGGATATCTGTTGGTTCCTCAAATAATGAAGACTACCGCAGGGGGCAGATCTTTTTCTTATAAAGCCCCACAGTTATGGAACAGCCTTCCAACCAGTGTTCGGGACTCAGACACAGTCTCAGTGTTCAAGTCGAGGTTGAAAACTTATTTATTTAGTCAAGCCTTTTATCAGTAGATTTTTTCTTAGGTAAAGGTGCAGATCTGGAGGGAGCATGGATATAGAGTGTTTGGTGAACTGGTATATTTGTATGCTGTCGTCCCCTCACATTCACACGTTCACTCGGGTTTGTTGACGGTGGTGTGGTGGGTCGTCTCTTATCCCAGAGATCCCTTATGTCTGTGTTACCTTCTGGTTCTCCCTTTTAGTTATGCTGCCATAGCGAGTCTTGCCGGAGTCCAAACTGCACAGTGACATTAACTTTCATACACCAATAGTTACACTTAATAATCCATATCCTTCTCTTCCCGTCACCCTCTCTCTCTCTCTCTCTCTCTCTCTCTCTCTCTCTCTCTCTCTCTCTCTCTCTCTCTCTCGGTCGAGTTAAACATGCTCCTGCGGCTCCAGTGACCACTGTTCCTGCCCCTCTCCCCTCCGCGGATCTTCACACTTCTGTGCAGCTTGGGACGGTCTCTCATCAAGACCTTGGGTGGTTCCATGTAATTCCGGAGTAGAACAGGTGCTTTGAGGATGGATTGGACTGTAGTTGGTGTCGGCGGTCTGCTGCACTGACTCGGGAGTGCAGTTTGCTTCTGATCATCATCACTGCACCCCGCAACTTTGTATATATGCTTCAAATGGACATTTGGTGCAACCCAGATGAGGATGGGTTCCCTCTTGAGTCTGGTTCCTCTCAAGGTTTCTTCCTTATGCCATCTCGGGGAGTTTTTCCTTGCCACAGTTGCTCATCAGGGACAAACTTACTTACAAAGAACATATTTACATTTAATCACCACATTATCTGTGTAAAGCTGCTTTGAGACAATGTTCATTGTTAAAAGCGCTATACAAATAAAAATTAATTGAATTGAATTGAAATTAAAAACTAGGTTAATAAATTCCATTTAGAGCTATGTATAGTATATGAACTTTATTGTTGTTGGTTCTCATTTTTCTAACAGACTTTTGCCTAGATTAAAGACACGTGTCAGCATAGACCACATTATTATTCCCTTTTGGTCAAAGAAAAAAATTGACATTGAAAGGCTTCACGGTTGAAATTAGCTGTACGCCAGTTAACGGTCAACAACATACAACCGTTTAGCGTTCAGGCTAGCAGCTAGCTTCAAGCGGATTTTGTTGTACATTCATCGAATCAGTTGCACCAGTATGACCAGGGATACGTTTCAGCAAAATTCTAGAACTGCCACAAATACCGCGATGATCGCTGGAAGCCGTGGATTGTTTCATTCCTTTAATACCGCTAAATTTGTCGGTTTTATTTATTAAGTAGCCACTTATAACACGCAAACGTTGTCAAAATGATACTTTGATCATCTCATAGCAGCTATAAACACACATTCCTTTGCCGTGAAACCCCCCCCCCCCCCTTTTTTTTTTTTTGGTGAAGTTTATTGACTTGACATGAAGGTTTGTCTTGCTAAAAATGTTTGCTTACTAAAACTCTTACTCGACCAATCAGAATCCAGTGGTATAAGTTATCGATTTCTCCATATAATTCGGAGTAATATTTATAAAAATTGACATTAAATTGGTTGAATTTAGCTGTAGGCCAGTTGACTTTCAACAACATACAGGCTAGCAGCTAGCTTCAAGTGGATTTTGATGTACCTTTATCAGATCAGTTGCACCAGTATGACCAGGGATACTTTTTAGCAAAATACATCTATAACTGATCTACATCTGAAAAGACCTAAAACTAGCAACGAGAAACTTTGCATGAGAAACCGGGTCACTGTAGTGTGCACACATTTCTGATTTATAGATCGGTATAGATTCGAATCTCCTTCTCCCAATATTCACACTTATTTATATATTTAACATTAGAAATGGTATTTTAGTATATGGATGCCAAGGACCAAATATTTCTAAACAAATGATAATAAATGAGAACCATGCAAAATATACTCATGTATATTTACTCATGTCATTTGTATCACATAATACATGATGTACCCAAATATTAGGATAGAAACATGGAAACAGCTTTTACTACAACCTACAACAAGATCTTGGTGGCTGCTGAGTATTAGCTCTGTATTAGTATTAGATTAGATTATTTCAACTTTCTCACGATACAAGTACAGAGCCAATGAAATGCAGTTAGCTTCTAATCAGAAGTGCAAACAGCTAAATATATAAAATATATATCAGTGTGGGCACGTGCATTTCACACCCAGGCCTTCAGTGGTGTCCTACCTGAATCAGTCCACTTCTCCAATCAAACCATCACTGTGTCAACACGGCTACAGAAACCATCAGCATTATAGAGAAACACAGTAGAACAGAGCGCTGCATCACAGACAGGAATCTCATACGCTGAGAATAAATGTCATTACTAAAGCAAGAATCCCAGTGAGCACCAGCATCTCTAGCAGAAGTCTCAATATTAACCTCATAAAAAGATTATGCATCTTTGTGCATTTTTTTCGTGCATCACGTTTTTTTTCTGGGGATTTGAAATAAAGGCAAATGTGTTTTTGTGCGAATTCTACAGGAAAGAAAATGGTATAAAGGGTTTATGAAAAAAGTTAAACTGTTTTCCTTTTCCTCACAATATCCAGCTTGTCTTGAGAACCGTGTAAGTGTATCGGTGAACAAATCAATTTCTCCTGAAATAACAGCAATTTAATCTGATCGTCTAATTCAAGGTCTTGAAAATGCCAACGTGATTGGATGCCACATTTACAGCATTTGTCTCATTTTGTCTCATTTCAACATTTATCTCATTAATACCACGGAGCAGATATGGGGGTTAGGGGTCTTGTTCATGGGCCCATGAGTAGCAGTTTGGTATAACTGGGATTTGAACTCAACCTTTGGAGGCAAAGTCCAGTGCCTTAACCCTTAACCACATGTCCCCCAATTGCTCCTTATCAAAATCTGAGAATTGCCTGCTTTTCAGCGCCTGCACTGCTGAATTCTGAAGGCCTTTAAATAAAGAACACTATTGAGAACAATTTAATACATATTAATTGACAAAAATATATTAGAACGCAAGTCAGTTTGGGCAGAGACAGCCTTCCTGACCCTGACGGCCCACCACTGGTATGTTTGTGTTTCTTTTTTATATATTATATACATTCACAGGTATACATCGTTTATGTTCTAAAAAAAGTGCAAATGTGAGTGAATCGAGACCAATTAAGTGCAATGTCCAGTGATCTTCAGATGATTATACAGAGGCAGGGTAGAGAAGAAGATACAAACAGCCTTCTTAGTGTACAGTACAGTTTTTATGTGTGTCAGAGTGGAAATGTACAGTTTATTGTCTGAGATCAGTATGGGGTCCTAATGGTTATATACACTTCAGCTTCTTAGTTCAGAGTTCAGCTGAAGGGGACGAGACCATTCTTGAGCCTGTTGGTGGCACAGCAAAGACTCCTGTAGTGTTTTCCAGGTGGAATAGGAGGAAACAGACCATGGTTGGGGTGAGACGTCTCTCTGTGGGCAGCGTTTGCAATGGCAATCTTTGACGAAAGGCAAAGGAAGCTGGACACCTGTGATGCAGTGTGATGCAGTTTGTGAGAAAGCTTTCAATAGTGCAGAAGTAAAAGTTCAGTAGGACGCTGTTGTGGGTTTTTTGGTTTTTTTTGGGGGGGGGTTCTATCACGGTGGAGGTGCTGAATGCCCAGGACAAGTCCTCCGAGATATGGACACCCAAAAACTTGAAGCTGGTCACACCCTTCACCTCGACCCCTTTAGTGTAAAGTGAATAAGTGGTGTATGTCCTCCAAATGTCCCCCAAAGCAGTGTATGTTCTCCTCTATGTCCTCCAATGATCAACAATAAGCTCTTTGTTGCCACACAATGCTTTCCCTGTAGGCCATCTCATCATCATCTTCAACCTGGTTGTCATCTGCAAACCAAGTGATGTTCTAAAGATCGCTTTAGGAAATGGTTCAACCTTAAACCAAATTCTTTGTGAAGTGATATAAAAATTAACAAAAAATATTTTGTATCGATAACTAAAATTATGTTTTAAAAGTTGTAGTATTATATATATCTATA
Organism: Silurus lanzhouensis; assembly: GCA_039877035.1. Taxonomy (NCBI): domain Eukaryota; kingdom Metazoa; phylum Chordata; class Actinopteri; order Siluriformes; family Siluridae; genus Silurus; species Silurus lanzhouensis. The sequence continues at coordinate 2,937,672 of JBCEWE010000097.1, read as the reverse complement.
TATCTATATCTATATCTATATCTATATATATATATATAGTGTATATATTTTATTTTTTATTATTTTTTTATTTTTTTATTCATTGTGAGGTATTTATTGGATTCTGGCACAAAACTATTTTTATTCCAGATGTAATATGGAAGGCTGCTAAAGTAACATCAGATGCGCCTTGACAGGAGCAGAAACCAGAATCCTGATCCTGAAGTTGATTCGATTTTTTTTTTGTTTATTAATCACACACTTTTATAAAAACTTCCATCATATGCGATGAAGATGCATCTCGTGCGCGCGCATGGAAACGCAACCGGAGGTAACCGTGTGCGCGCGTACCGGGGATGATGGAGGCGGGGAAGAAGGAGAAAATGGGCGGAGCTACAGCCAAGGAGAGTGGGCATCTCTCTATGTCTTGTCTTTCCTTCCCCTCTCTCCCTCTCCCTCTCTCTTTCTCTCTCTCCGTTCACACGCTTCTCCTCGGTGCGCGCGGTGAGAACCGACAGCGCTTTCAGCACCACCCCCCACATCCCTTTACCCCCCACCACCCCCACCCTTGCCCGTGCCGCCCTCGACCCCGGTGATGATGCCGAAGAGATGGAGAAACTGTCCGCGAGCATCTCGGAGCTCTCGTGGAGCGCAGTGTCGCTGCCCCTGGACGCCGTGGTGGGCAAATTCCGCCTCCCGACTCTGGTGAAGCTCAGCGCCGGTAGGCAAACCTGCTTATAACGCTTCATAACGCCTTTTATTCACGACCGAGTGGTGGAGGGTGCAAACTTAATACGACCCCAATTTTTTTTAGATGCGTTCGACTAATTTTTTCAAATTGTCGACAAGTTTTGCTGCAGTTCTACAATGTTGCATCGCGATATTTCTTTCAAAAGAAAAAATAACAGTATCGATAACAGTATCATCTTTTAAAACGATTATACTGCATATTAATACTATAGTATATATTTATATTATAATTATATTTTATACCTAAAAATATTTATAAAACTTTCAGAATTTTTGCTCCGGTTTGGTACAAAACTTTTTCATGAAGCGTCTGTGTGGAAGAAATTATAGTTTGAGCAATTAAATATAATAATTCGATATATTTAGTATACAACATGCATTCTAGGTCAGATCTCAAGAAGTACACAAGTGATTTATTTTCTTGTATTTTTTATGGGATTAAGATATTGAGTGATTTGAATATGCAAATCAGGATAATGCATTGAATGTAAAAAATATATATCAGCGTTGTGACGTCACAATGGTTTTGCACAGTAGCTACCTGTGATGTTACTAGTAATCACTTTGGAATATGCAAATCAGGAGCAAAAAAAGAAGCGCAATTTTCTCACAGGTTAGCGTTTCGAAGTGTTCGCTGAATGAATTTGGTGGATTTTGAGCTTACTGAGGTCTTATTGAAGGTTTTGGTTTGGGTTTCAGCTGTGAAACTGAATATGAGAATGAGATATATTTACTCTTATATTTATTTAGTATTTAATGTGCATTCAACGGGGAGATTTCAAGAAGTAGCACACAAGTGAATTATTTTGTTATGTATATTTTTATGGGATGGAGATATTGTGAATATGCAAATCTGGAACAACTAGTAAAAAAAATAATAAAAACATGCTGTGTTTCGCTGTGTTTGGTTGTAAAAATGGATATTTTACTTTCAGATAGCATGTTTTTCTCACAGGCTTCTATTTGCACTGTTTACTAAAACAATCTGGTGTATTTAAATGTTAATAAAGTATCATTAAAGTGTTAATAAAGTGTTGCTTTGTGATGCTCTCAGAGGTTATGGTTTGAACTGCAGTTGTGCAGATAAATAGAATAATTAGTTATATTTAGTATTCAATGTGCATTCAAGTTGAGATATAAAAAAAACAGTACACAAGTGAATTATTTTGGGTTTATTATATATAGGGACAAAGGTATTGTGCGGTATTCAAATATGCAAATAAGGAGCAACTAGCGATCCAGGAAAAAAAAAACTTTACCTGTGTTAAAATTGAAATGATAGTTTTCTCACAGGTTAATGTTCAGACTGTTTGCTAAAATAATCCCTTGAGTCCCTCGATGAAGTTTTGATATTTGATATTATAACTTTCAGATCAATAACAAACAGTCTAATGTGACCTATACGGTTTTCTCTTTAAAAACAATCGAACTGTTGTTCTGGAAAACGTGTCTAGATATCTTATACGAATCTTACTCCCATGAATTGTTTATCATCACAGAAATAATTTAAATGTATATTCTGTTCTCTGAAAAACTTTTGACTATGAAGCTGTAGAGCATCGCAGTTCATTTCCCAGCAACTGTATCATGGTGTTTCGAAATCTACACCTGATTGTTAAACGCTCTTGAGTTGAGAATGTTTTTAATATTAATTAGTATTTAAAAATGAAGAATTTGAATAGAATGATCAAATAGTGAAAGTGGAGGTATATTCTAGCTAAAGAGGAAACCCAGGAGATGGCTTTTGTGTAAAATTTGTGAGGGAAAAACCAAAACAAACGCAGGAAAGAAAAATAAAAGACTTTATACGAGCGATGAATCCGGGTGTCACTTGGTAGATGAGGTTTAATGAGTTTCCTAGTGAAGCTTATGGTGTAAATAGTCGATCGGACTCTTGGCAAAGGTGACAAAGTGGCTGTTGTGTCCCAGAAGTGATGCAGAGCCTTTCATATGGAAATGTGCTGATCCATATCCGAGTGCTCTGCATACTAACGAGGACGGGAGCAGCCACGAGATGCAAGTTTTGGGCGACGTGAGTCAAAAGGAGAAACACTTAAAAAGGAAAATCGGATTTCCCCGGTTAACGATTACAATTTGACCAAATCAGCCAAGTCCAGATTTGCTTTCTGGAGTTACAAAGCTAACGAATCAATCGACAAAGGATTATAGCCGCCAATTTGGCATCACGTCATCATGTTACATTAGGTATCAGCAACTTATGACTTGCTAATGTAAAGAAAAATTCTAATTTATGTTGTGACATCACAACACTTTTGCATAGTTGCTACCTATGATCTTATTTTTATTATTGGCATCAGAGTAGTTCAACGGTTTTTAAAATGATTTAACACCCAGCCATGTTTTTAGATCTTTCCTAATCTAAACCAGTGTCCAGGTTGCCAGATCTCAGCTATATGTCCCAACTATTTACCAAAATAGTTGTATGAAACATTTGGTGAGTGGAAAATGGACTACAATTTCACAATACTGTCGAAGCATATCATCACTACAAATCCACATACATTTTAAGCCACACCCCCTAACTGGCTTTAATAGACAGTATTGAAGGGAATATGATCGATGTAATACTACAGCAATAATGAATTAACAACTTATTAATAACACAGTCTCTAAATAAATAATCCTAAATATTCAATGGTATTACTTTAATACACTGTTAATACAGAAATAGCTTCTCTAAATATCTTGTTTATAAAAGTATTTGTTTATAAATGAAAAAGGTTCTGGTTCTAGGACAGCACTGCTATACACACTCATCTCAGAAACATTTTCAGGAGCAAAAGATTCAGAAAAAAATGAAAATGTACTTTCTAGATCACAACCCAAGAGAGTTTCAGTTTTTACTTTCAGTTGTAGTTGTTGTGCTCTTTGTATTCTTGTGGGCGGAGCTTTGAATTGCACATTTGCAAAAATTATGTTGCTGTCAATCATTTCCACGGTTAATATAATGATTATTATTTATTATTATTATTCAAGAGACTCCCAGAAATACTGAGTTCCTCAAATAGATTTTACACTTTACAATTCCTTCACTCAGTCACTCATTTACTCACTCATTTACTCACTCATTTACTCACTCATTTACTCACTCACTCACTCACTCACTCACTCACTCACTCACGTATTCACTCACTCACTCACTCACTCACTCACTCACTCACTCACTCACTCACGTATTCACTCACTCACTCACTCACGTATTCACTCACTCACGTATTCACTCACTCACTCACATATTCACTCACTCACTTACTCACTCACTCACTCATTCACTCACTTATTCACTCACTCACTCACTCACTCACTTATTCACTCACTCACTCACTTACTCACTCACTTATTCACTTACTCATTCACTCACTTATTCACTCACTCACTCACTCACTCACTTACTCACTCACGTGTTCACTCACTCGCTCGCTCACTCACTCACTCACTTATGTATTCACTCACTTATTCACTAACTCTCTCACTCACTCATGTATTCACTCACTCGCTCGCTCGCTTACTCATATAGATTCTTCAAATAGATTTTACACTTTACAATTCCTTCACTCACTCACCCACTCACTCGCTTACATATTCACTCACTCACTCGCTCGCTCACTCACTCACTCACTCACTCACTCACTCGCTTGCTCACTTATTCACTCACTCACTCACTCACTCACTCACTTTCTCATTTATTTACTCACTCACTCACTCACTCACTCATTCACTTATTCACTTACCTAATCACTCACTCACTCGCTCACTTATTCACTCACTCATTTATTCACTCACTCACTCACTCGCTCACTTATTCACTCACCTAATCACTCACTCACTTATTTACTCACTCACTCACTAACTCACTTATTCACTCAGTCACTTACTCACTCACTTATTCACTTACTCACTCACTTACTCGCTCACTTATTCACGTACTCACTCACTCACTCACTAATTCACTCACTCACTCACTCACTTACTCACTTATTCACTCACTCACTTATTCACTCACTCACTCACTTATTCACTCATTTACTCACTCGCTCACTTACTCACTCACTCACTTATTCACTCACTCACTCACACTCACTAACTCTCTCACTCACACTCTAACTCTCAATCACAATCACACTCACTAACTCTCTCACTCATAATCACAAACTCTCTTACTCTCACTCATTTACTGACTTATTTACA
>JBCEWE010000097.1:2907734-2930234 GCA_039877035.1 Silurus lanzhouensis | reverse complement strand
GGAACAATGTGGACAAATCAGGACAATTTTAAAACCATTCCAGGAGTGTAAATGAGAACAGGAGCTGGACTTTGATGGATAAAGATGGATAAAGAGATTATAGAGAAAAATGGCACGATGGTGTTGGGGAACATAAGGATGGGAATGTAAACAATATTGAGTCTGTAATTGGGGAGTTGAGAGTCAGGATTGCAATTGTTCTTAGTACAAGCAGGAATGGGGTAGGATAGAAAGTTGGGAAAAGTGACATGGACAGAGTATAGTTTAGAGGGAAAAGGGGAAGGTTTAAAGATGATGTGATGAGGGGTTTCCAGGCACATAGAAATGGGATTGCCAATGATTATGCCAGTGGGGACATACGCATGCCAAGGGTATGTTTTTTATGGTATATAGAAATAAAGTGGAGACAGTGTGTGGAAAATTGTGTGGAATAAAGTACAGATGGTGTTGGGGGGAGACAAATATGGATTGGGGTGTTGTTAGGGGATTGAGGACTGTAGAGGCAGGGAGAACATTGTTTTTCGATATATAGGGATAGGTTTAATATGGGAATGTTTTTGGAATGGTGCTGGGGCACATGAGGATAGGGTATTGATTGGTTCAACTAAAAATAATGTGGGGTATATGGGGACATGATTTGTTATGGCATTGGCTATGGGGTATAGAGCATGTCAGGACACAGAGAATCATGGTTCAAGAAGAGGGCAGTAAGGTGAGGTATGGGATAGTGTTCAGGCACATGAGGATGGGGAAGTAGACGAAAATGAGAACTGTGTTTATGGGTGGTGGATGATGCTGGTGATCATGTTAGGGTACAGTGTTTGGGTACATTAGAAAAAGGTGGAAAGATGGTAATGCAGCACATGGAATGGTGGAAATAGAAATGGGGAGATGATGGCGGTAGGACTACTGGGATGGAAATTATGGTGTGGTGTGAAGATGGTACCTACAGGATGGGGTTTGACCTGATGTAATTGTTTATTTGTTATTTACGTCACCGTTTCTCTGTAGGTGAGAATGTGGAAGGGTTGTCCGAGGAAGACGTCGTCCTCTTACACTCATGCCGGCAGTGGACTACAGTCACCGCCCACTCGCTCGAGGAGGGGCATTACGTCATTGGACCCAAGATCGACATCCCACTGCAGTATCAGGGTAAGACACAAACATGGCAAGTGCTTTAAAGGTAAAGTAGCAGAAAAGGGGGCTTTATGACAAATTATCTCAACCGTCGCATATAAAGTCGCAATAATTGCAGAGAATCATAACCTCTATTTTAACTGGCCAACAAAACTAACAGCAATTGCGTTATTTGCATTGGTGTTTACATCTTTCATATGATATACTTATCATGCTGTATATGCAAACTGCAAAAACGGCAAAGGTTCTAGTAGTTACCCTTGAGGAACTCCCCCCTTCCATCCCTCCATGCTCTACCACTATACCACACTGCCTTCATCCTCTACCACTACTCTGTGCTCCATCCATCCACCACGCGCCCTCCATCCTCTACCACTACACCACACTCCCTCCATCCTCTATCACTACACAACACTCCCTCCATCTTCTATCACTACACCACACTCCCTCCATCCTCTACCACTACACCACACTCCCTCCATCCTCTACCACTACACCACACTCCCGCCATTCTCTATCACCACATCACACTCCCTTCATCCTCTACCACTACACCATGCTCCCTCCAATCTTTATCACTACACCACGCTCTCTCCATCCTCTACCACTACACCACAGTTCCTTCATCCTCAATCACTACACCACACTCCCTCCATTCTTTATCACTACACCACGCTCCCTTTATCCTGTATCACTATACTATGCTCTCTCCATCCTCTACCACTACACCACACTTCCTTTATCCTCAATCACTACACCACACTCCCTCCATCCTTTATCACTACACCACGCTCCCTTCATCCTATATCACTACACCATGCTCTCTCCATCCTCTACCACTACTCTGTGCTCTATCCATCTACCACACTTCCTCTGTCCTCTACCACTTCATTATGCTCCCTCTGTCCTCTACCATTACACAATGGTGTGTAACAGCACAGATTGTACTATAGTGTGTGTATGTGTGTGTCTTGTGTGTGTATATGACCTCACTGTTGCTGATTGGTCTTGTTATATAACCCAAAAATATTCCCCTGTTGCTTTTTTCTTAATCAATCAATCAAACACACACACACACACACACACACACACACACACACACACACACACACACACACACACACACACACACACACACAGTGGTGAATAGGAGAAGAAGGAAGAAGATCCCATCATCACCATGCCATTAATACAAAATCTGACGGAAGCCATTTGAGTGTGTATATTATATTGAGTGTGTGTTTGCTTGAGTGTGTAATGTTTTTAGTCAGTGGGGTTTCCGGCGTCAGTTATCTCATTCACAAAGTCGTCTTCGCATGACTTCATCCTGACATCATTGTCAATTCCGCTGAAATTCCGCATCCGAAATACCGAACACTCAGAAGTTCCTCTCCTGGGAGCACCGTTACCCAATATACCCGTCTCCGGCACCATGAGGTCATGTGACCAATGAGATCACCTACAAGGGTTTCCGGCGTCAACAAGATGCCGGGATGAAGGCGAGAGAGAGAGAGAGGGAGGGATGGAGGGATGAGATCATCATTGCCCTTCAGTCTGCCACTGATAATTGTGATGATGATGGTTGATGATGATGATGATGATGATGATGATGATGGTTCAAGGTGCTGAGATTTGACACCGATTACACAAACACTAGAGACTCCTAACGGAAAGCTTGAGCGCATCAGCAGTCGTTTTTATCTCTTTTTTTATGAATGAGGTGTCGCTATAGAAACCAGGAAATGAATGAAACCTGGTGGAAAATGAATGCACACCTTCCGACCAATCAGAATTCAGGATGGAGCGGCACTGTAGTATTAGATTTATTACAGACCTTATAATCTAGAGATAAATGGTTGAATAATGATGATAATGATGATGATGATGATGATGGTGATGGTGAGGCTTAAACCTTATAGCAAGAGTGAACAGGAGAAAGAGAGAAGGACAAGTGGAGTGTAACCTAATCCACTCTTCCCTGGAGACGATTGGAAGTTCCTGCTGCGTCTGCATAGAGTTGTACACACACACACACACACACACACACACACACACACACACACACACACACACACACACACACAGAGTCCAGCTGCAGCTAACACGTTAATGTTAATCTTCATCTGCTCCCGGAAAATACACTGACTCTCAGTCAAGCAAAAACATTTACGTTTTGTGTGTGTGTGTGTGTGTGTGTGTGTGTGTGTGTGTGTGTGTCTGTGTGTGTCTGTGTGTGGAAGTGAGTAATAAGCTCTCCCATAGAGACTGGCTCTCAAATAGAGACACTGAGACATCAAGACTGTGAATGAAATTGAGCGAGACATCCAGACAATAGGAAGAAAAGGGGGGATTATAAACGCTCTCCTGAACACACACACACACACACACACTCACACACACAATGTAAATGTTTTTGCTTGACTGAGTTTCAGTGTATTTTCAGTGTATTTCTTCCATATCCATGAAAAGGACTGTAATCAGTGTAATCAAAAGCCAAGTATATATTTATATTTTGTCTGTTTCGAAACAACCATTTTAAGGTACTTATATAATCTCAGAGCTGTGTCAGAAAAAGAGAAGGAATGGACGATTGGATCTGCTACATCGGGTGTGTACAACTTGGGTGTAGTAAAGAGGCAGACTAATGGGTGACCTACAGGTAAAGATATGAAGCAACATCCAAAACGGGAAATGACTAAGAACTGATGCTGTATTTGACAAAAAATTTTAATTAGACAAGAAACAGACGATGGAAAGAAATGGATGTACACCTGAATTCCGAGTTGAGCAACTGACTATTGCTGGTGCGTAACGAGCGTTTACTGTAAAGCTTTTTACAATAACAGTGATAGTGTGCAGGGAATTTTGGCATCATTACCAGTCAGGACGTCATGATCGTGTCCCGTCTGCTTACGCTGCATTCACAACCTGGGGATTTCCAAGAAACAGCTGTGATGATGTGTGTGGTGGAACATCTAAACCATATTGTACTTGATCATGTTTAGCACTTTGAAGCTCGGACATGTGGAGATAAAAAAACGTAATTCTGCCTTTGGATGTCATAAGTACTGTACGCAATTACCGAAACAGTCAATAGGTGGCGCTTAACCAGACCAGAAAGTGACTGATTGTGAGTTTGATGATTTTGGAAAGGTGTTTCTCTGATGAGAGCTCAGTTAGACGTAGATGTAATATTGTGATGTAGTGAATACACTGGAGTTTCTTTTGACTTTTTGGATTTTCCGGAAGATTTAAATTATAAAAGTATTAAAGTTATATACAATCTTTTTTTAATCTGTGTCTGAGGAGAAGGTCAGAGTGTTTAAGCTCTGCAAAAGGTTCAGCGGAGGGACTGTAGGAATCCCCAGCAAAGAAAGCTGTGTGTGTGTGTGTGTGTGTGTGTGTGTTTGTGTATGTTGGCGAGGACTAAGCAGTGTTGCTAGGAGACAAATACACCCGGGCCTCCTTGCGTGTGTGTGTGTGTGTGTGTGAAGTGAGTAAATGAATATGAGAGGTTTCTATAGAGATCAGGAAGAATGACAATCTCTCTCTCTCTCTCTCTCTCTCTCTCTCTCCCTCTCTCTCTCTCTCACACACACACACACACACACACACACACACACACACACACACACACACACACACACACACACTCACTGTCTTCCACTTTTTCAGGCAGTTTTATGTTTCAACAGGTTATAGAGCAATTTACCTGTCTGTCTGTCTGTCTGTCTGTCTGTCTGTCTGTCTGCCTGCCTGTCTGCCTGTCTGTCTGTCTGCCTGTCTGTCCTTTTCAGCAATTAAAATTTCTAAATTTTCTCTTTTCCTGGTAAAATTCTACTAAATAAATTCAATGAATGTGAGGAAAAATTGAGAAGAATAAATTGATTTGGTCACAGTTACACATACAAGGATATTTACCACAATACAGTTAAAGCTTTTTCACAAATCCTGTTGGTTTTTCACAAAAACACACAATTTGTATTCCCAGGAAAGTAAAAATCACAAAAAGGCATACAAAAATGCACGGAAATCCTGAGGTCATTTCATGACACTGATATTGACGCTTCTGCTAGAGATGAATTGGAATTAGAACTAACTGTACGGTTTCTGTTCTCCCGCTCACCTCCTTTTATCCGTAGGAAAGTTTAAGTTGCTGGATCAGGACCGGGATGTCCGGGAGCCGGTTCAGTACTTCGCGAGCGTGGAGGAAATCGCCGGAACGTTCCCCGATCGAGTGTTCGTCATGGAGCCGATCACATTCAGCATGAAGGTATGGATGGTATCTTTACTTAATTATGTTATTATATTTTATTCTATTAGATTTCTATGCAATCAAAATATGTTAAATCGGCATATTGACAATATTTTCATTCAACGTTTTATTTTTAAGATTTCTGTTCAGCACTATTTATTTAGTGAAATAGACTGTTTCTCTACTGTGATAGAAGAGTATCTGCATGAGTGAAAGGAAAAGTTTATAGGACTGTGCTGAGACCTGCAATGTTGGTGGTGCTGGAGGTAGCAAAACCGAAGATGTTGAGCTTTTCGTTGGGAGTGATAACGATGGACAGAATTAAAAATGAGTATATTAGAGCATGTAGGACATTTCGGAGACAAGGTGAGATTGTGATGGTTTGGACATGTGCAAAGGAGGGACATGGGGTATATCAGTAGGAGAATGCTGAGGATGGAGCCACCAGAAAGGAGGTAAAGAGGAAGACCAAGGAGGAGGTTTATGGAAGACATGCAGGTAGTTAGGTTGAAAGGGGCAGATGTAGAGAACAGAGGGGTATGGAGACGGATGATCTGCTGTGGAGACCACTAATGTGAGTAGTCGAAAGAAGACTGTTTCTATACATGTAAATACTTCTTGGTATATTATCAAAATGTCATCATGTGGTTTTTAGTGTTGAGTAATCAAGTTGACCTCACATTTTGGTAAGCTACTGTTGACAGTTAGGATTTCAGATGTGCAGATATTTTATTTTATTTTAATAATGATGACCCTGTGCCACCATTATGAGGGTTTATGGTGGAAAGAAAACAGTGGCGTCTGAGGGAAAGTTTTGATGATTCACAGTTTCAGATATCCAGATTACTCCTAAATGTCAGCGTCTGATACAATTGCTGCCAAATACAGATTAGCTGTAAGATGTGCATATTTATTTCTATTGTTCACACATGCAGTATAAAAAGACTTTCTGATGCTTTTTTTCAATTTGGTTGAATTGATCATGTTTATCGAATGATTCAGATTTTTTTGCTACAGCCGATAAGCTAGCTATTAGTTCCACTAGCTATGCAGCTAGCTATAGCCAACCCCACTGTGTTTATAAGCAGCTTTGCTAACAGTGTCTACTTTATATGCACTTTCAAATTTCACTTTGTTAAGCGTGAAAGCTTTGATTTGTAGTTGCTTTGTTGGAGTTCCAGCGCTAGACAGAGGCTCACAATAGATAAAATGTATAACTAGTGATTACTGAAAGACTATGTGTGTGTGTGTGTGTGTGTGTGTGTGTGTGTGTGTGTGTGTGTGTGTGTGTGTGTTTTAAAAAAAAAAAGTAAACATCCACGTTCCCAAACCGCATACACTCACAGGGCTGACATTTACTGTGTGTGTGTGTCAGGTCATTTTTGTCCTCTTTCCTCTAGTTCGAACTCTTCACTTGATAAATGGGGTTAAGAACTCTTCACATGCAGACACATTTCAGCCAGTCGTTATTTATAACTACTGTAATTGTGTGTGTGTGTGTGTGTGTGTGTGTGTGTGTGTGTGTGTGTGTGTGTGTGTGTGTGTGTGTGTGTGTGTGCCTTCCCCAGGCCTGTCTCCGTGTCTGTACAATAATGGCTGCTACTGCATTTTCTGTTTACCAGCAATCTAAACTTTATGGCCTATAATTAGGTTTCAGATGTATTTTAATTGAGTGTGGCTAAATATATTGCCGAGTCATATCTCTGCTAAGTGCCACGATAAGCTTGGGCACAAAGATTACTTACTGTTGAGGAAAAAAAGGCCATTTTCGCAGCGGTAGTTCAGCCAAAACTGCCAAAACAACCAATCGAGCATTAACAGCATGAACTTCTTCAGCAGTTTGAGCTACAGGAGCTTATCTGTTGGATATGACCACACGGACCAGCCTTCGCTCCCCATCAATGAGCCTCGGCTGCCCACGACCCTGTCACCGGTTCACCACTAATCCTTCCTTGGACCACTTTTGATAGATACTGACCACTGCAGACCGGGAACATCCCACAAGAGCTGCAGTTTTGGAGACCCTCTGACCCAGTCGTCTAGACTATATACAGTGCAACCTCGATACTCGTGGGGGTTACGTTCTATTACGTTCTTCGGCTCTCATCTTTGAATGGTTCCTTTTTTAAGGGGAATTGTACATGTACTGTACTGTAAACTCAACACAAACTGTGAATTACTTGTCATAAATGTTTTATTTATTACTTTAAATGAATAATACAATAATAAAATAGTTTTTCAAACATTTTTATATAATTTATTAGTACATAATCTGTTTTCTTCTCGCAAACTATTATATTTTCCGCGAGTTACTCGTGAGTGTCAAGGTCATGAATATCAAGGTTCCACTGTATATACTGTATATACACTGGCGATCAAAATTAGAGAACAATTTATAAACAATTGAGCAATTCTGAAATGATGTAATCTTCACTGCTCAACAGTTGAAGGAGTTTTTGTCCTGTCTATACCATGCTACCAGAACACCTTTTCCACAAAATAACTAAGACCTTTTCCAAAAAAAACATTATTTTGCAGAAAACACACTGATCAAAATTAGAGAACAACAATGACTGTAGCATGGAAAATAGATTACAACAATATTTTCTGAAGGTCACAACAGTCAGCAATTAGTAGAAAGTGTACAGACCTCTGCTCTGAATGAATTCAGCACATCTGCGGCCACAGGACAGCACTAGTCTCTTACACTGCTCTGGTGTGATTTTGGTCCACTCTTCTTCCAGTCTCCTCCACAGTTCGGTGACTGTAGTGGGTTTCTTGGCCATAACTTTGTCACCAAGGATTTTCCAGAGGTTCTCTATTGGGTTGAGATCAGGACTCTGGGCAGGCCATGTCATTATTTCAATGTTTTCAGTTTCAAGGAACTGCTTTACCCGTTTTGCTGTGTGACATGGAGCGTTGTCCTGCATGAACACTGCGGGCTGATTGGGTGATGAACGCAGGGAAGGAACCATATGTTGTTGAAGAAGGTTCTGATAAACATTTGCATTCACTTTGCCATGTAGCTGTATAAGAGGCCCAACTCCTGCTGCAGAAAACATGCCCCAAACCATGACACTTCCTCCTCCACTTTTCACTGACTTCTTTACACACTTTGGGTTCAGTCTTTCTCCAGTTTGTCACCGAACATAATGTTTCCCATCGGACCCAAATAAATTAAACTTGCTTTCATCACTGAAGTGAACTTTGGACTATTTTTCCTCTGTCCACACAACATGCTCCTCAGCAAAGCTTAGTCTAGCGTTTTGATTCTTTCTGCTAATGAGTGGTTTGGTCACTGGAGAGTGGGCTTTCAGTCCAAATGCTCTTAAACGTCGAGACACTGTATGACAAGACAGATCCTTAACATGTTCAGCGCTGAATTGGTGAGCAATTCCAGCTGCAGTGTGGAAACGATTGCCCATTGAGATCCTCCGCAGTATCCTGTCCTCTCTTGTATTTGTCTTCCGTGGACGACCAGCCTTCTTGGCGGACTTGAAATCACAGATTTGGAACGACCAACTTGTCTTGCTATGGCTGATAGGGTCATCCCTTTGGCCTTCATCTGGACAACCTGCTGCCAGAGGCTTTCAGTCACTTTAGAACGGCCCACCATCTTGCAGAGTCAGTGAAACTGGAAGTTAGGCTGCCAGTTAAATAGGGGTTGACAGATAATCAAGGAAATTAGCACCAGGTACCAGATTAACACCAATAACTGGGAGGTATCTGAAAGTGCTCTCTAATTTTGATCAGTGTGTTTTCTGCAAAATAATGTTTTTTTTTTTGGAAATGCCTTAGTTATTTTGTGGAAAAGGTGTTCTGGTAGCATGGTATAGACAGGACAAAAACTCCTTCAACTGTTGAGCAGTGAAGATGACATTATTTCAGAATTGTTCTATTGTTTATAAATTGTTCTCTAATTTTGATCGCCAGTGTATATATATTGTCCAATTATTACTAAATACTGCATACATTGGTAGTTCCTCACATTTACATGTCTAATTTGTGACCTGCTGTTGCAACAACAATCTCCATGTAACTCCATGTAAAACACTCATTCCCATTCTCGGCACACACTTTGATGGCACACTAAGGTAGGGGGCGTGGCTAAATGTTTGGTCTACAGTTACTTGTTATGCTTGTGTAGTAAATTTGTTTGCATTTGTATGTATTTTGGTAAAATTGGGCTGTTTTACACAACTTTCAAATGACATTTGGATGAATGTGTGATTAGAACAATATAATATTAAATTACATTTACAGCATTTATCCAGGGCGACTTACATTCATCTCAGTTATACAGCTAAGCAATTCAAAGCTAAGGGCCTTGATCCAGCAGCCAGCAGTGACAGTTTGTGCTGCTGGGATTTGAACACGTGACCTTCCGGACACAAGCCCAACATCTTACCCACTGGGCTACCAGCATAAAACTAACAACACAAAATAAAATTATTTTTAAACAATGGACAATGTCCAAAAGCAGCTTTACAGAGATAAAGAGTACGGATGTGAATTGTAAATGTAAAAATTAGTGTTTAGGTGTATCCCTAATGAGCAAACCAGTGGCGACAGTGCCACAGAAAAACTCCCTGAGATGATATGAGGAAGAAACCTTGAAAGAAACCAGAATCAAAATGGAACCCATTCTCATCTAGCTGACTCCAAATGTTGAGGTTATCAACTGTTCCTTGACGGAAACTCAAGTGTAAAACTGTTGTACATTAGACAATAATCTTAAAGCAGATATGAGGATGAATGGGTGTACCTTTGATAAATCCAGTGATATTCTATTGGTTGATTTTCCATTCATTTTAAATGATCACGTGATCAAAGTACTCATAATATACACATATAACGAAATCTTTTTCTCTTTACCTTTATTTTTGTTCTTTATTACTCATTATCCCTCCCTCTCTCTTTCTCTCTGTGTAGGTGGTTTCAGGTGAGTTCAGCGAGGACAGTGAGGTGTATAATTTTTCCCTGCAGGCGGGAGATGAGCTGACGCCGATGGGCCGGGCCGAGCTGCTCTGCGTCCAGTCTGCTCGCGAAAAATCGCGGCTGGCGGCGTTGTTGCGCCGGCTTGGCAGAGTAAGCGGGGCTTCAGGACGACCCACCCGCACCAAGCTGCCCTGTTTGATCTGCCTAAACCAGCGGACGAGGGAGAGTGTGCGGTTGCCCCTGCAGTGCCGGGGTCGTTTCTGCACCCGCTCGCCACTGGAGCTGCGCATGCAGGCAGGCGAGCACACCCTACGCACCATCATCGAACGTGTACGGCTGCCTGTCAATGTAGCGGTACCACCGCAACCACCACCTCCACCTCGCAGCCGCTATGACCAGCACACCATTCGCCAGGGCCAGCGCTACAAGCTGCTCGCCATCGTCAGCCGAACCGTCGTGCTCTGCTGCGTCCTGCGCAAGCAGGAAGTGACGGCGTCGCACTTCCTCTTGCTTAATGACATGCCGCGCTTCACGCTGCCCGATGGCTTACTACGTGATGACCCTGTCTACCAGCGGGCGGTGCTGCTGAGTGCGCTGCGCTGCCAGGAAACCTTCGACCCGGACGATTATTCCCGGGCCGTGCGGGAGGTCAAGGTAGACCTGACTGAGGAGTGTGTGAGCCCACGAAGGATACGAGTGTATCCCGTATTCTCGCCACAAAGACTCTCACTGTGTGTGTATGGGGGCGGAGCCATCACACCCGCACCAACTCCAGGCTCAAGGGACTCACTGGGAGAAACACAAACTCCCCCTGGTGGTGAGGGAGAGCGAGAGGGTGTGAGCGAAGGGGAAGAGAGAGAGTATGTCACCCCTGATTGGCCCACAGAGGCACAGGAGATCCCGTACGAAGAGCTTTGGACCAATCAGAGCGGCGGAAGCTATGCAGAGGTTCCTGAAAGCACAGTGAAGGCTGAGCACAACCTCATATCCTTCCATTCAACCTCCTCTTTGGATGGGACTGTGGGCTCCACTCATATTGCGATGGTGCAGATGGAGGCAGGACGAGTACCGACTCCACCCCCTGTTCCGCCCAAATCAGAAGCTGTGAGTAACAACCTTTCTGGGTCATTAGTCACAATCCAGGAGTCATGGTCATTGTGTGTGACTTCTCAAACCACTAATTACTATTCAATGTCAGCGCTTTATTTTTAAAACGTTGTCTATGTCAAACGTGTATCTGATATCACAGATAACCTGGTAAAGACAGAGGAAAGGTTTGCGTACCCCGTTTCCACTTGTTACAATACAAACAATTAACATTACGTGAGGATTTAAAGCCCCAGCGCTGCTCATCAGCCGTAGTAAAGATGATGAAGCTGTTAGCCGAAGCTTCGCTTGGGCAGATTTGGGGCTTTATTCATTAATCAATAGCTCTTCTTACACAAGGTTTAAGATACGTCTATGAGTGCGCTGATTCTCTCTTTTTCCTATTCCCTTTGCACTTTTCTAATCGTCTCTCTGCCATTCTTTTTATCGAAGAAGTCATTATTGGATGCCAGCAGATTACTTGAACACAGGTCAAGGCTCCTGGGACACACACATACGTACACTTCCACACACAAATACGGGGTCATGTATGTTCCTCTACAGTACTCCAGAATCTCTAAAGGGCCGTAAAGCCGCACAGATCTGAACCAAGAACTAAATAATTGATACAGCTTTTACAGGCCGAGTAATGGGTCCACATTTACGGGAAGCGAGCACGAACACACACACACACACACACACACACACACACACACACACACACACACACACACACACAAAACATCACTATTGAAACTTTACTGTATCATCAGCTCTATAGAAGCGATTACAGCTCTGACAACTGAAATTATGGCCTTTCTATGCCCTGTCTTGCCTTTTCTCTCTTTCGCTCTCTACTCTTTCCCTTCTCCTGTATGCTCCCACGCAAATTTTCTTCTCTGGCCCTGTAATTTAGTTAACCAAAACACACACATACAGACACATACACACAAAACTCCCTGGTGGATCTGGACAGGAAGGCAACTTGCTCAGAAGGCTGAGAAGGAAATGCGGACAGATATTATTTAGATTAACAGACGTCACAGGACTCCTGATCCATGTGAGCCAAACCCCAAACACTATATCACTATATGTGTTTGCCTGACTGAACAAAAATCACAAGAGCCTTGAGAAAATCAAACCCGGGAGCCACTTTTTCCTGTACCGTTTTGCGTTAATGGCCATCTGTTATTCATTTCTTCAGTCAGTTATGAAATAGGGTTTCCAGGGTGACGAGACAGCAATGTGACACTGTACCACCCACCTACACACTTACACACAGCATTTTGTTTGACTGTGCAAAGGTTATGCTTAAGAAGTGACATTAAATTACAAGCTCGAACCATTTGTACAGTATTAAATCACACTGTATACAATTAAACAGATAGAACGCTAAATCAGACTCTGCTAAATATAAAGGCCAAGATTGTCTCAAAAAAGTTCAGCAAAAAATAAAAAAGATGGTAATTGCCTCAACAGATTAATTGAATGCATCTCATTGAAAGTACATTGAAAGCTGCCGTGCACCGATATTTCAACGAATGTTCTCGAAAGTACGTAGAAACTAATCTGAGTTTTCCCTGCTAGGTGAAGGAGGAGTGTCGGTTTTTGAATGCTCCTCCGGTTCCACCTCGCTGTGCTAATGTTGGCGGCCCAACCCCCAGTCCTCCAGTGCCACCACGTTTCCTTAAAGCTCAGGCTGTCAATGCACACAGTCCAAATGTGTCTTATTATTCCTCAGGCCTGCAGGAGAGGTAACTACTCACATACATTATTATGGTTTATACATTCATGTACCTGTTCTTAGGGTGGTATCTCATCCCTTATTCCATCCTTTATATCATCCTTTAGTCCATTTCTCCCTCATTCAGCTCAGCACCAAGCTAATCAACCAGCTAAACGGCTAGTCCATCACCTAGCTAATCTTGTAGACCATCCCTAGTTAATCCTCTATTTTAGCTGCCAATTCAATTGCTAGTCCACCCCCAGCCTTTTCTCTATTCCATTTCTCAGCTCCTTAATTTAGCTCAGATCGTTCTCTAGTCCATGATCCAGCTTCACCCTTAGCCCACCCTCCATCTTAAACCCTTGTCTCTCCCCAGCACATCCTCTAGTCCATCTCTATCCTAACATGTAGTTCATCTTCAAGCTTAATCTTTAGTCTATCTTCCAGCTTACCCTCTACTCCAACACCAGTTTATTTGTTTTATCTGTCAATTTAACCCCTAATATGTCCTCTAGCTCATAGTTTATTCTGTCCATCAGCTCTAGGGTTATTCTAAAGCTCCACCACAAGCCAATCCCTCATTTTAACCCTTTGTCTATTCCTTAAGTCTGTCCATAAATCAGCCCCCAGCAAATCCTGAATTCACCTCTATCTTATCCTCTACTCCATCCCTAAGCTTAACCTATATTCTGTCCTTCAAGTCTTTATCTAAGCCTTACACTATCCAAATCCCTATTCCACCCTAATCCACACATGTTCATAAAGACTATACAATAGTCCACCTCCTAGACAATTTCTTGTTCCATTAGCTGGCACACTCCCTGCTTAGTCCCGTAGATAATTCTCGATTCTATTGGTCCACTCCTAAATTTAGATACTGGTCTATCCCTTGATTCCTCATCCAACAGATTTATCATCAATTTTATACAAATATCAATGTGTTTTTATATTCTTTATCTCTTTATTTTCCCCAGCTCTGCTCCTCGCAGTGGCAGCAATTCTCCCTCTCCAGACTCCTACTCCCTCTACTGTTATCCTTGCACATGGGCTGATTGTGTTACCTCAGACCCCTCAGTATCACCAGACCCTAACCAGACTGCACAGGCCTGCTGGTCACACCCCCGCACTGGCGGCGTTTTCACTTCCAACATTCTGAACACGCCCCTCCTTAGCACAGACTCTGCCCACAAAAACTACTCGACCTGTCCCCGACCACGGCCGGCTGCGCAGAACCGCTTTGCCCCATTTGGGGCTCTGAACCCTTTTGCCAATCCAGGGCATGCCTCATCTGATTGGCTTGCCACGGGCCAGAAATCCCCCAGTCTGATGTCTGACCTCATTAACAGCACTCCTCAGGAGCCTCAAGCCAATCAGGAAACAAGCCCGCTTCCTCCACCCAGACCGTTAAAAAGCTTAGAGGAGGAACCGTCTGTGACTTCCACAGTGAGGGGTGCGGAAGGTGGAGCCGGGTTGTCATGGCGACCCCCAGCAGATCTGTGCTGGCTCTCGGTGGAAGAGGTGTCATCCTGCCTACGCTTCATCGGGCTGGCGGACGATGTGATTGGTCTGTTCAGCCGAGAGAGGATTGACGGGTCGATATTCACCCAACTAACTGAGGAAATCCTGTCTGAAGACTTCAGCCTTACCAAACTGCAGGTCAAAAAGATCATGCAGTTCATCAAGGGCTGGAGACCCAAGATATGAGCCTTTAGACAGACAGACACACACAGACACACACAGACAGACACACACACATGCATTCTATGAACAATATACTGATACTGATGGTACATTCAAAATGAAGGTTGGTTTCCACAGATGTTCCTTTACCTTCTGAGGCATAAAACGGGTCTCTGAACAGTTCCAACATGAGTATCTGTTAAACACTGCAGAACAGATTGGTTGTTGGGTGAAAATAACGGCAGTACAACAACTCTTCCTGGTCTATGTAATAGAAATGAAATGTTCCAGAAACTAAAATCAGCAAGTGAAAATGAATCATCTTGAGTTCATTAACATATCTGTGCAGGAAAAAACCACGTTCATGCCACACTCATGCTGATTTATTTTACGGAGATAGATCATAGAGTTCAGCTGCTGAACCGTATCATACTACTGAATCTGTCAGTGTATGCGTGTCTGTGTGTGAGAAAGTCAAAGTAAGTATAAACCTCGGGGTGTGTGTGTGTGTGTGTGTGTGTGTGTGTGTGTGTGTGTGTGTGTGCTGGCTTTGAAAAGAAAGATTTTATATATTTAAATAAATACCACTCTCAGTACAGAGCTTCTTTAAGGGATTATCTCTAAACTTCACTCCTGCACAGACTGTTTCTGGGGACCCTCTGAAAATTACACCTCTTTTAAAAAAAACAACAACTCATCCACTAAGGACTAAAGGACTACTTAGAGATGATCTGGTTTATAATTTTTTTTCTTTTTCTTTACATTGCCAGTCACAGAGGTGATAACACACTGCTCAGAATGAGGTGCCTTTAGCCTGAACTATAATAGATATAAAAGAAATAAAGGATAATTCTGCTATATTTTAAGGAAACTTTTTTTTTTTTTAAACCCGAAATGCGACAACTGTGTTTGTCTTTCAACTGTCTTTGATTCATCTCTGTCGTGATTTTGTTGCGCGTGTAGACTGTAGGAACGTCGTTAAATAATGGGTTGCGGATGATTGTCTATGAACAATTAAGGCTCTGTAGCAGTGTTTTAGGGCCCCGATTAGAGTCTGAGTTTACTAACCCACACATATTACTTTTTTTTTTTTTGAGTAGAGTCACTGCTGCATCACAAACTGACCTCGACTTCAACTGATTGATTATTGATGAATTGTTGATTAAAGTCATTCGAGTCGTAGAACACTATGTTCCTGCTGTGATTCATTCTTAAAGATGAGGTCATTATGACGTCTAAACTTATCAAGACTTTCCAATGACATTACACAACTAATTAATGAGACTGCACCTAAATAGAACCCTAACCTAAAAGTAAGTTCTCCTTATGGGGACCAGCAAAATGTCCTCACAAGAGCAACATATTTGGTGCCCCCAAAGAAATCATACACTAACATAAAACCATGGCTTTAGTGATTGCTTAGCTTGAGATAAATGTGTGTGGGGATTAAAAAAAAGTTTAAAGGGTGTGAACACTGTAATTAGGTGACTAATTAAATGCTTACTAAACAGCTTTTTGTGTTCGAATGTGGTGTGTGTGTATGTGTGTGAGAGACAAGTAGCTGTGTAATGATGGGGTTTCAGCAGTGAACATTTCAGTACACGTTTTACACCAAAACACACTCGTACTTACGGATTAGTCAAGGAATAGAAGTTGGATGGACGTTTTTAGAACAACGCTATCCCTGTGTAATCTTTACAAATGGTGTTATGTTTATTATATGTGTGTTTACTCATCTTTGCTTGACTTTCCCACCAAAATGTGAAATCCGCTGGCTTCATTGTAGGAAAATTTGTCTGGGGTTAAAACGACATGGGAAAATAATGCGAAATTCAGTACCAGCCATCAATAAAGAGTCGTTTCTAAATAATGCTCCTCAAAACTTCCACTGGTTAATCATTTTTGTATTCAAATGTGATTCGAAGAAAAATAATCACCCAAACCTCAACAATAGGCCTGGTTTCCTGGCTACATGACGCTAGATTCATACGAAGAATCTCACTGAAAAGAAGAAGGAAGTTCTTTTGCATGAACACACATTTCACATATAACCCCATTGATTTCTAGAGAATATTTATTTTGACTTTCTCACTTGATGCTAACTAGTGAGATTTTACTAGTTCCGAGTTAGCTGCTAGCTAAATTTTTCGGGTGAATTAACTGGAGCTCCGGTGAACCACTTTTGCCTGTATTTATTGCTAAGTTAAATCCTTATTAAATGCTCACACGTGAAAGACGTGTTTCGAGTCACACAAAAAGTCAGAGACATGATTTTTATTCAGAGAGAGAGACAAAAAGAAAATTATTTAGCAAAGTGTGAGCGATTTTAAATAAACCATCACGATGCGTTTTTTCTTTAGCTTCGTCGCAGGTACGGCTATGCTACAAATCGAAAATCACAAATATTACAATCATTTGATGAATTGTCAGGTGAAATGGCAGTTCGAAGATAGTCACGTATGAAAACAAACCAAAATATAAAACGGCCAAGTTTAAGTGGAGGCAGGAATTAGCTTCCCAATGTACGCTAGTCTTCAACTGAAATGACGGTTAATTGAACAATTTACCTCTATAAATAAAATGGCCAGGTCTCGTTTGTTTCACTGGGTTCTCTCGATCTACCATTCTCCTTGCACTGATGCTTCATTACATAATCATTCGGAAAATCCTAAACGGTTCACAGGCTTTTAAGCACCACTGTCTAGAGTTCCTCCTCAGGATGAAGCTTCAGGATGAAAGGGTGCATGGCTGCTGTACATCTACGAAGCTTTGTACACTGAGGTTCACTTGTGGAACTTCTTGCTGGGGTCCTTGGCGTAATCGAGGAGGAGCTGGCAGGGGGTGAACTGGTTTCCATACGCCTCTTCATAACGCCTCATCTTCTGAACAAGCTTATCAGCTCCGAACGAGTCCACGAAGCGGAAAGGACCTGGAAAACAACACACTGGCATTTAAGTGGGAAAAAAGTGTGGGTCTGATTAATATAAGTTGACATTTGTTTTGTTGTGTTACAGCCTTTTTTCAAAAGTCATTATTTTACTCAGAATTCTATAAACAATACCTCAATGACAACGGGAAAGTGTGTTTGCAAATTCATAAAAAAAAAAAAAAAAAAAAAAAATACAAACAAAAGTTATTCACGTGTACACAAGTATCCACAGCCTTTGCCTTGAAACTCAAAATTAAGCTCCAGTGCATTCTGTTTCCACTGATCCTCCTGAAGATGTTTTTACAACTTTAATAATGTCAACCTGTGGTCAATTCAGTTGATTGGACATGATTATAAAGACACACGCATGTCTATATGGAGGTCCCACAGTTACAGTGCATGTCAGAGCACAAGCCAAACCATGAAGTATAAGGAATTGTCTGTAGACCTCCGAGACAGGATTGTATCGAGGCACAGAAAAATTTCTGCATCATTGAAGGTCCCAATGAGCACAGAGGCCTTAAATAATTCATAAATGGAAGAAACCACCAGGACACTTCCTAGTGGAGTGGAGCCACCCGGCCAAGGGATCGTGGGAAGTTCCTTAGTCAAGGAGGTTGACCAAGAACCTAATGGTCACTTTGAAAGAGCGCCAGCGTTTCCCTGTGGAGAGAGGAGAATCTTCCAGAACATCTCTGCTGCACTTCACCAATCACCTGACGAGACACCTTAAGGACTCTCAAACCATGAGAAACAAAGATTGATCTCTTTGGCCTGAATGCCAAGCGTCACGTCTGGAAGAAACCAGGCACCGCTCATCACCTGGCCAATACCATCCCTACAGTGAAGCATGGTGGTGGCAGCATCATGCTATGGGGATGTTCTCAGCAGCAGGAACTGGGAGACTGGTCAGGATCGAGGAAAAGATGAATGCAGCAATGTAGAGAGACGTCTGATAAAAAAATGCTCCAGAGCGCTCTGGACCACAGACTGGGGTGACCGTTCATCTTCAAACAGGACAACGACTTTCAACACATAGCTAAGATAACAAAGGAGTGGCTACGGGATGACTCTGATTGTCCTTGAGTGGCCCAGCCAGAGCCCAATTGAACATCATTGGAGAGGTCTGAAAATGGTTGTGCACACCAACTAACAGCAGTATACAATACAAACCACCGTCGATTCTCGATACAAACCTTTATTGTATTCTCCAACATTGCAAACACAAAGATCGCTCACAAAATCACAAAAAACGTGTGGTGTGTAGTTCGTTTTTACAAAAAGCTAACCAGTGTCAAAACTAAATTCTCGAGTCATTTCACTCCAATACACAGCTCTGAAGGCTTGATTTTTCCATCACTTCCGCGAGTTCTTCTGCGGCTGCACAATGCCGATCGAGATAACCGACGTAAAGTGGCAAATTTGCCCCCCCCTCTTGTGTTCGAGATATTAGGGTTCGGCGACATAACCGACAAAACCGAGAATCGACATAACTGATGAGAAAATGCTAAGACAAAGCCAGAATTTGGCGGTTCCACTTCAAAAACGTCGACTTAATAGGGTTGGCGAGTTAATCGAGGTCGAGATAAGTGGGTTTGACTAATATTATGTATATATATATATACACACACACACACACACACACACACACACACACACAGTGGAACCCGGTTATGTCGATGTCCTAGGGGGTCGCCAAAAAGCATCGAGGTAACCGATGATCGAGATAAACAAAAATAAAAAATGGCGGCAATATATTAACGTGCTTAAAAATTCTTTATGTACATGATGTGCGTTAATAAATGAGAATGTGCATGCACGTGTTTTTGGAGTGTTTTTTACACAACAGCGTTGCCGCGATTTGTTTGATGAAGGCATGCTATAAAAATGTACATACGTTTGTTAACAACAAAAGGCATAAGTGCACCTACTAACAGCAGAGATTTACCAGTATACAATACAAACCACCGTCCATTCTCCATACAAACCTTTATTATATTCTCCAACATTATAAACACACAGATCGCTCAAAAAAAAACCAAAAAAAAAACCAGCGGCTGCACAGTGCCGTCTCACATTTAGTCCACATGTGGAAAAAAAAAGAAAAATAAACAGTAACTAAGTTTCTGAAAACTTATGACCATCAGGCTGAAGTAATCCGCACAAACACACAAAGCAAAGTGTCCGAAAAAACTTACGTCCGCGATGCCGAGGGGGAGATAAGCCGAGCGAGAAAGAGAGAGAGAGAGAGAGAGAGAGTGAGAGTTTGTGAATGGAAAAATAGGGAAATTCAAAAACACCGCGACCGGCGGCACGGCGCGAAGCCGGAAAAAAACCCCGGAAGATCCAAAACCGAACCCGAAACCAAAAACGAGGGACAAAAAAGTCTCAAACGTCCGAAGGGGGCGTGGCAGGTGCTTTCTCGGCCACTTTCTCTGAAGCTCCCGGCTTCAACTCCTTACCGAGAGAGCCGTGCTCCTTACCGAGAGAGCCGTGCTCCTTACCCTGCTCTCCTTCGTAAGGAGTTGAAGCCGGGAGCGCCGCGCTCCCGTTCATCGCATAACATTTAACAAAAAAATGCATATGTGCACTTACTAACAGCAGAGATTCACCAGTATACAATAAAAACACCTGTAGTATCTGTAAGGTTTGATTTTTCCGCCAATTTCGCGAGTTCTTCTGCGGCTGCACAGTGCCGATCAACATAACTGACGTTAAAATTCCTAATTTTTTCCCCCCTTGTGCTCGAGATTAGGGTTCCGCGACATAAAAAAAGTCGACATAACCATTAAAAAATAGCGAGAATTTGGCGGTTCCACTTCAAAAACGTCGAATTAATAGGGTTGTCGAGTTAACCGAGGGCGAGATAACCGGGTTCCACTGTATATATATATATATATATATATATATATATATATATATTATATATATTATTATATATTATATATTATATATATATACAGTGCCCTCCACAATTATTGGCACCCCTGTTTAAGATGTGGTCGTGGACTTCTAAAAATTCTCCTTTTTTTTTTAAAAACAACATAGAACCCAAATGCAAAAAAAGAGAAAAATCCAACCTTTCATTTAAGTACATTACTTTGGTGGTAAAAAAAAAAATCACATTTAGAAAATAAAAAAAAACTTGAAATCATGTGTGCCACAATTATTGGCACCCCTAACAATTCCTCTGAAAATTTTAATTGTTTTTTTTTTTTATATTTTTCTGTAGTTGCTAAGGTTGGTCAGGGTATCTAGGGACTTTTAATTAGTAATTCATGATTTCCTGTTTCCCTGGGGTATAAATATGACGTGACACAGAGGCCTAATTCTCTTACCCATTTGTCAACATGGCAAAGACAAGAGAACACACCATTCAAGTAAGGCAGATGTGTGTCGACCTTCATAAGTCAGGCAATGGCTACAAGAAAATAGCCACTCGCCTTAACTTGCCGGTATCTACAGTCAGAGGAATCATTAAGAAGTTTAAAACAACTGGAACAGTGACAAACAAGGCTGGAAGAGGTCCCAAGTTTATCTTGCCACAACGCACAGTGAGGAGGATGGTAAGAGAAGTAAAAAGATTTCCCAAGCTCACCGTCACAGAATTGCATCAAAGAGTGGCATCTTGGGGTCACAGAGTCTCCAAAACAACCATCAGACGCTCTCTACATGCCAACAAGCTGTTTGGGAGGCATGCAAGGAAAAAGCCTTTTCTCACTAACACTCACAAACGTAAACGTCTGGAGTTTGCTAAGCGGTACTGGGACTTCAACTGGGATCGTGTGCTTTGGTCAGATGAGACTAAGATTGAGCTTTTTGGCAACAAACACTCTAAGTGGGTCTGGCGTAAAACAAAAGATGAGTATGCCGAAAAGCACCTCATGCCCACCGTGAAGTATGGTGGAGGATCTGTGATGCTGTGGGCCTGTTTCTCTTCCAAAGGCCCTGGGAACCTTGTTAGGGTGCATGGCATTATGAACGCTTTCAAGTACCAGGATATTTTAAATAAAAACCTGATGGCCTCTGCCAGAAAGCTGAAGATGGGTCGTCATTGGGTCTTTCAGCAGAATAATGATCCAAAACATGTGGCAAAATCTACACAAAAGTGGTTCAGCAGTCACAAACTCAAGGTCCTCCCATGGCCATCTCAGTCCCCAGACCTCAACCCAATCGAAAACCTGTGGGGCGAGCTAAAGAGAAGAGTGCATAAGAGAGGGCCCAGGACACTGGATGATCTAGAAAGATTGTGCAAAGAAGAATGGTCAAAAATCCCTCTCTCTGTGTTCTCCAATCTTGTGAAATGTTATAGGAGGAGATTAGGTGCCGTCTTGTTGGCAAAAGGAGGTTGTACAAAGTATTAACATCAGGGGTGCCAATAATTGTGGCACACATGATTTCAAGTTGTTTGTTTTTTTTTCTAAATGTGTGATTTTTTTACCACCAAAGTAATGTACTTAAATGAAAGGTTGGATTTTTCTCTTTTTGCATTTGGGTTCTATGTTGTTTTAAAAAAAAGGAGAATTTTTAGAAGTCCACGACCACATCTTAAACAGGGGTGCCAATAATTGTGGAGGGCACTGTATATATATATATATATATATATATATAAATAAATAAATAAATAAAAATGTGTGTGTTTACCTCCCAGACAGGGTGGGAAACCCAGTCCAAACACAGCTCCGATGTCTCCCTGTACTGGATCGGGCAGAATTCCCTCCTGCAGACACAGGACTGCCTCATTCACGA
>JBCEWE010000097.1:2862734-2905234 GCA_039877035.1 Silurus lanzhouensis | reverse complement strand
GAGTCTCTCTCAAACGAGGTTATGCTCCTCTTCTTCACCTTATCATTCAGCCTAAGAATAGAAAGAAAGAAAGAAAGGAATGAGGTAAAACTGTGGTGAGAAAATTAATATTCAAACAGATCACAGAAACTCATCAAAGTGAGTCAAACCTGATCCAGTGACTCTTGATGATAATGAACAAAGTTGTCTCCACCTAGGTGGGAGGGGCTAAACTAGGTCTGACTCCTCCCACTGGGCTTATGGACACGCGAAACCATCGGTCAGCCATTGGGAACTCAAATTGGCTATTCAACTCAGCAAATGTGCACACGAGATAAAACCAGACAGAGTAAAGAGAAATCTCTGCAAACACCGGCCTACTGGTTTAGTGCAGTTTCTCCTCATTCGTTTCTTTCATTCTTTATCCACCATAGGGGTGAACTGAATAATCGATACTGTTAGATTACCGGAACAATCGACTATCTTGCAAAAATCCATGCTGTTAGGTTTTCCGAACAGTTGTCATTACAAGAGCGGCCTCTAGAGGCGAATCACTGAGGCACATGCCGTTTTGTTTGTGCATGAGTCTGCGTGCTGCACGGAGTGCCCTATATTCTATTTATTATACATAATAGATTTATTAATTACAATATAATAGTCACATTGTTTTCATTAACATTTCATGATTCACTACCTTTTTTTTTAAATAAAGTGCAGTACTATTTTACTAGTTTTTTTTTGTTTTGTTTTTTTTAAACAGTATTCATTTCAAAAACTGGTTGAAAAAAATCGGTTAAATAATCGGTTATCGGCAAATACAATCCAACCAAGATATCGCAATCGGTAAAATCCACTATTAGTCAACCTCTAATCCACAAGAAGACAACCAAAGGGCGACAATGCCAGTGCCATCTGCAACTTAGCAGTCGTGGGTAAAAAAAAAAAAAGATACACAAATCCGTTAGTAATGTTCGCAGCAGGTGTATACGCTGCTTGCTTTATGTTTATGTGCTGTATGTTCACAGTTCTAGCTCTTAGGAAAACCTGTTTAGATGCCGAAAGCAGACTACTGCCACCTGCTGTTCTGGAAGAGTTATGATTACTCACGCCAGTGCAGAACGTACACACTAGTAAGCAATCGGCTGTACACTGTCCGATGTAGCTTAGTGGTTAAGACAAAGGACTTTGGTTCCAAAAGGTCCTAAGTTTAAATCCCAGCCACACCAGGCTGCCACTCCTGAGCCGCTGAGCCCCTTAACCCCAAAGCTGCTCAGTCATATGAAGTAGATAAATGTCTGCCAAAATGCAATAAATTTATTGTAATTATTGATAAAATTTTCGCCATAATATACTGTTTATGAGCATGCGACTAAAACGTATGTAATAAAAGCGAATCACTGCACCCTGGTGGATCTGTAATGCTACTACAGCTCTCATACAGTACATGAAACTCAAATGCTCACATAGGCTTAAAAAAAAAAAAAGCTTCGTCTCCATCTGGTGGTCAAAGTGTTTTTTGTTTTTTTTACACTTGTCACATGCTCTTTACAGCACAGTAAAAATTCTCTCCACATATCCCAGCAATGTTAGGGAGCTGGGGTCAGAGCACAGTGTCAGCTATGATACAGCAACCCTGAAGCACTGAAGGTTAAGGGCCTTGCTAAAGGGCCCCATGAGTGGCAGTTTGGCGATATCGAGGCTTGAACACCCCCCCCCCCCCCCCGACCTTCATTAGTAACCCAGAGCCTTAACCACTGAGCTACTACTTCCCATGAACGTGGGTATTGTCCTCACCCATTGTACACCTGCTGTTGTCCTCTGGACAGTCCCTCCAGCGCTGTGTCCTTTAGGATTGTCGCCACACCCTTATCCACAGTTACCTGGGCAATACCTGCCCCCATAAGCCCTGCCCCCAGGATCGCCAGGGTCCTGAGAAATCACACACACACACACACACACACACACACACTTGTAGAAATCCATCCTGAATGAAGATAAATAATTATTCCCCTCAAATATTAGCCATCATTTTAGTATCTTCTCAATGGACAACATGATGGTGTCCAGCATGTGTGAAGCTCCCTGGTAAAAAAAAAAGTACAGAGAAAATGCTGTGTTACAGCGCCTACAGTCAAGCACGGTGGTGGCAGCATCATGATCTGGGGCTGCATGAGTGCTGCTGGTACGTGATTCCAATATGTACTGTAACATTCTGGAGCAAAACATGATGCCTCTCTTAAGCAGTTCTCCAACATGAGACCAGAACCCTATTGTGCACCAGTGGGCCTCAAGCTGAAGGTGGGGACACGCCATGTGTCTGACATCCAGCAGCTCCATGATTTCATTATGGAGGAGTGGAAAAGGATCCCAGCAACAACCTGTGCAGCTCTGGTGAATTCCATACCCAGGAGGATTAAAGCAGTGATAGATAACAATGTGTTTACACACAATATTCACACTTTGGACACAGTTTTAAGACGTTCAATAAGGGTGTACTCACTTTAGTTGCCAGTCAAACAATTTTCATTTCTATAGTTTTGTCTTTTGAGAAGATCCTAAAATGTTCGCTGAAATGCGAGGGGTCACTTTTGTGAGATACTCTACATATCACATCGGTGATCCCTCAGCGTTAGGCACTTTGTACTCACTTCACTTCTCTCTCTGGTTTTCCGAAATTATTCTTTTTACAGGTCACCTGACCCTGGTACAAACCAATGAGGGCTTGCGACTCCGGCGTCATCGCCAACTTTCCGAAGTTCTAATTTAATAAAAATCGGAGAAATCAGAAATTAGGATTCATTTTATTTATTATAAGAGTACGAGACAAAACACCGCATTCGGCTTGTATAGAGAACCTTTATAAAATGCTATAAAACCAATTACAAAATGTATAAATAAAAGGTTTTAAAAAAAACCAATACAAACTAAAAATATATAGAAATATAAAATGTAGGTTTTGTAGAAAAATGTGTACAATATACTTTATACTGAATTGTTTAAAATATAAGAAAAGGGAGGTTTTTTTTTTGGAAAATGCATTAAATATACAAAGTTGTTTAATCAGAAACATTTTATATTTTTTAGATTAGAATAAATATAGGATTATAAAATAAACACTGGTTTATAAGATAAAGGCTTTATAAAAATAAATTAATGATTATATTGATTATTAGAGGTTGACTGTTAGAAGATAGTAGGGGGGAAAAAAGGAAATAAATAAATAAAAATGCAGCAATTAAATATCGGTGCAGATTAATCGCCAAAACCAATGAATCGGTCGACCTCTAGTATAATTATGCGAAATAGTATCGTGATAAATTACTCTAAATGTAATAAATTAGCATCCTGGCTAATTACAATCTGGATTTTATTGAAATTCAATTATAATTTTTTAATTCGACAATTTAAACAAATTTTTCTTAAAAAAAAAAAAAAAAAGTGTACATTCATTAACCATCATTAAATGACACAAAGAACATTCAGATAAATAACAATACTGACCTCACACTCTTTCTGGAACCCGGCAACTGAACCATCTTCTATTCCCGTCTGCACACACTAACACACACACACACACACACACACACACACACACACACACACACACACACACACACACACACACACACACGCAGTACTAAGCCATGCTTTTACACATTATAACAAGGCCAGGGGCTTTGTTTTTTTTTTTACATCAGGAAAGTGAATTTTCGTATTCCCACTTATTTCTCAGAACAAAAGCAAAATAAATAAATACAGTGGAACCCGGTTATCTCGCCCTCGGTTACCTCGACCACCCTATTAAGTCGACGTTTTTGAAGTGGAACCGCCAAATTCTCGCTTTTTCTAAGCATTTTTGATCGGTTATGTCGACTTTTTTTATGTCGCCGAACCCTAATATCTCGAGCACAAGGGGGGAAAAAATTGCCATTTAACGTCGGTTATCTCGGTGCAGCCGCAGAAGAACTCGCGGAAGTGGCGGAAAAATCAAGTCTTACAGCTGCTACAGGTGTTGTATTGTATACTGGTGAATCTCTGCTGTTAGTTAGTGCACATATGCCTTTTGTTGTTAAATGTTATGCGATGAACGGGAGGCGAAAGTAGAAGCGCGGCGCTGAACAGCACACGGGAGAACGTGTGATGACCAGCAAAATCATAGAATGAACACCGGCAGGATCAGGGGAGAATCTGCGATGCGCTTTGGGAAGAAAAGAGCAGCCGTTGAGAGAGTGCCGGTGGGAAGACACACACCGGGATACGCATGCGCGATAACAACGACTGCCGTGAACCAACATATACCAACAATAACGGACAGTGAGAGTGTGGAAGTTTAAATAGGAGCTGGTGATGATGATAAACGAGCACCATATGTGCGCGATTGAAGCGGAGCTTCAGAGAAAGCGGCCGAGAAAACACCTGACACGCTTAAGGGAGCTGAAGGGGGCGGGGCAGGTGGATTCCTGACAGATAAACATGTACTGTATGTATTTTTATAGCATGCCTTCATCAAACTAATCGCGGCAACGCTGTTGTGTAAAAAACCTCTTCAAAAACACATGCATGCACATTCTCATTTATTAACGCACATCATGTACATAAAGAAATTTCAAGCACGTTAATATACTGCCGCCATTTTGATTTTCGTTTATCTCGATCATCGGTTACCTCGATGCTTTTTGGCGACCCCCTAGGACATCGACATACAGTTCCACTGTAAATAAAATTATAAATCTCGAAATTCAACACACTATTTAATTCTATTAATTCAAATAAAGACGTGTGTGTGAGTTCACTGGGACGCAACTGCTACGAATCCATAACGACGTCACACGCTGACGATCCGAACATACAATTTCTCAGAAATGTGATTTTTAACTTTACTTTTTTTTCCATCAGAGCACCATGTAACTAAAAATTATTTCAAAATCAGACATAAGAAATATATGACTTATTGGTATGTTTGAAACATTCCTGTGTGTGTGTGAGAGAGAGAGAGAGAGAGAGAGAGAGAGAGAGAGAGAGAGAGAGAGAGAGAGAGAGTGTGTGAGTACCTCTATGATCTTTAGCGGTGCTGGATAAAGGCCTTTAGTTTGTTTCATGACTTTATTAGTGACCATGTTGTAGATCTGTTTCCTTACAAAAGCTATTCCCATCACTGAATCCTGCAGCTCTGTGGTGCACACACACACACACACACACACACACACACACACACACACACACACACACACACACACACACACACACACACACACACACACACACACACACACACACACACAATAACACTTGCAAACATAGAATCCAAAACTGCTTATATCCAAGGAACTTTTAAAACAAATTATGTGAGTGGAGTGTGTGTGTGTGTGTGTGTGTGTGTGTGTGTGTGTGTGTGTGTGTGTGAGAGAGAGTGAGAATGAGTGTGTGAATGAAAGTATTACTCTGCCTTTGATCTTTTCCAAATTATGCGAGTGGAGAAGTGTGTGTGAGATTCTGAATGAGCATGAGAGTGTGAGGGAGAGTGCGTGAGTGTTACTTTGCATTAAGCCTCTCTTCTTCTCCACTGTGATCTTCTTATTAGCGAGATCTTTAGCAACATCCACAGCCACTTTCTCCAGATAGTCGATAGTGATGTCCTCTGGGCTCTTCAGTCCTGGACCTACACACACACACACACACACACACACACACACACACACACACACATACACACACACACATACACACACACACATACACACACACACACACACACACACACACACACACACATTAAAACAGCACAAACCGTGAGTAAAAAAAAAATGGACTATGTAATAAATTCCAGGAGGAGGTACCCAGTGGATCGATGACTTGGTGGACGAGCCCCATCTTCTTGGCTTTGTCTGCTCGGATGTTCCTCCCCGTCAACATCATGTCAAATGCAGCAGGAAGTCCCACCTCAAGGAGAGAAGAGATCCACGTCAATGTCGGACCTCAGCACCCGAGTAAAGCCTTCACACTAAACCTTCAGCAGGCAAAACCTTTCTGCTACAATTTACAATAAATAATCTGCTTGTGACAGGTTGCACAAAGCAAACTCCATAAAGATCTGCTCTGCATGGGTTAGATTGGAAGATCTCCTGCTTTAGAGCTTTAATCTAAACCCTATCGAACACCTTTGTGGCTGAATGAGCAAAAATCTCCACAAAATCTAGTGGAACATCTTCCAAGAAGAGCAGCGGGAAATATAAGAGCAAATTGGGACTGAATGTAGAATGTGATGCTCAAAAAGGACATACGATAATTATGACTAGGTGACCCAATACTTTTGGCAATAAAGTGTACATAGATTTTTAAAAGCAGCTATTTATCTTTCCAAACAAATCCTTTCGAGTTCACAGCACAAATTTACATGTAAACACACACTGCAGTTTGTAAAGAAACATTACAGATCTTTCAGCAGTCTCTTAACATTAAGGGCACAGCCTTAGGGGCACTTTATCATCTGTACAGAGTAACTGAAGTATATGATGTGATATGATGTGTCTAAAAGAGTCTCACCATCTTAGGGAGTCGCTGAGTTCCTCCAGCTCCAGGCAGGAGCCCCAGCATCACCTCCGGCGTGCCCAAAACCGTCTTCTTACTCTTAGTGGCCACTCGGTACTGACACGCAATGGCAAACTAGACAACATTTTTTTTTTTTTAAATAAAGAAAAAGGGGGAAATTGTAACTACAGTGGCCCAAAAGTGTCAAATCCAAAAACAGCCAGAAAAAAAAAAAAACAGTGCATCAATATAAACGTTCACTATTATTAATTTAACAGACAACTCCCGACCAATCAGAATTCAGAATTCACACCATGATTAATGAACGTAAAGCTCCGATTGGCTCCTCCGATTGGCTCTCACCTCCAGACCGCCGCCCAGACAGGAGCCGTTAATGGCAGCAACAATGGGGATGGGGGACTTCTCAATCTTCTCGAACATCTTCTGTCCTTCTCGTGACAGTGATGTCACTTCCTCTGCACTTGTACAGGCCTTGATCATGCTGAGAGACAAAGAGAGACCCCGATCACAGACTCGCACACAATCCAGAATTTAAAAAAAATAATAAAATAATACAACTGACAGAAAGGCCTACACATGGCTGACTCAAGTGTGTGTGTGAGTAAAATTTTGTTATCTGAACAAGTGTTGGTGTGTGAGATCATGTGTGTGTATATATATATATATATATATAAAAAAGTGTGTACATGTTTGTCTGTATGCACATTTGTAAGTGTTTCAATAGGAAACTGTGTGTGTGTGTGTGTGTGTGTGTGTGTGTGTGTGTGTGTGTGTGTGTTGTACTTGATATCAGCCCCTGCGATGAAGCAGCCCGGTTTGGAGGAGATGAGCACAGCGCTCTTCACCGCTCCGTTTCCCCAAATCTCCCCCATCACCTCGGACAGTTCAGCTTGCATCTGCTTCGACAACGTGTTTACCTGTAAACACACACACACACACGCACACACACAGTTTCCTATTTAACCCTTTAACAAATACCCCAAATACCTTCCAGTTCACCTCAATAGAAAGTGTGAAACGTCTCGTTCCTGCAGGTCTCTAAGCATAAAACAACGAGGTGAACACACACACACACACACACACACACACACACACACACACACACACACACACACCTTGGAGTTTGGATCGTTGATCCTCACCACAGCCACGTTATCTTTAATCTCGTAATTAACATGACTGCGAGCTGGAGACAACACACGCAAAAAAAGAGATTTAAAAAAACAAAAACAAAACAACACAATATAATAATGGAACACTGCATCATGATCACGTGCTGGTTACCTAATGAACCTGCTAACGCAGAGAGGTTACGCCTTCCATGTCCTAAAACACACACACACACACACACACACACACACACACACACAGAGAGTTAGTAAAAATAATAATACTCACGCAGGTTATTTCAATTACACAAATGCATTCACGTTATTATGATGGAACATTTGCTATAGAGCCTATAGGGGGCACTGTGAATTCCAAAATGTAAGGAAGGTTGTATGCTGTGTGCGGATCAGAAGATTGTACTCGCCCCAGCGTGTCAGTAAAAACATGGTACAGGAATGTGTGTGTGTGTGTGTGTGTGTGTGTGATGGTTGTCAGTCAATCAGCTGCTGTTCGAAGGTTAAACAACGTCGTATGTCTGCTGCTGCTCAGATTCCAGCCTTTTAAGCACAAGGCTGATTCACTGTGATGTCACAGTTTTTTCCTCCTTCCTTTATTAAGCAATCAGCCACATACAAACAACGTGGCAATAACATTAGGTTTTTACATTCGAATATACAGAACAGGTGCATGAAAAGGTACAAATATATACACATTTAAATAAAAAACAAGAGGCTACAGTTTATACTGTAAATCATATTCTTCTCCAATCTATGACATGTACTGTAATTTCCGGACTATAAAGCGCACCCATATATAAGCCTGAATTTTACAAATATTTTTATTTTTAACATTAATAATGTTCTATAAGCCGCACTAATGTACTTTACACAGGCTTTAACGAAAGACACGCTACACACGGTGTGACAGGTGAAATATGTTGCGCTTCCTGTAGGAGCATAGCGGTATTTTGGGAATAGCCTGGCACTGCATTTTTCCGCTATTATTGCGTGTGTTCAAGACGAGGAATATGTCCAGTTTTTTGGCTTGACGTTTGTGAAACCGGGAAAAACCCAGGAAAAATTCATAAATAAGCCACTTCTTTGTTTAAGCCACGGGGTTCAAAACGTGGGAAAAAAGTAGCGGCTTATAGACCGAAAAATACGGTAGTGATATAGTTCACTAAAGAAACACTAATCTGACATGTATCGTGATATAGTGCACTATAGAAACTAATGACATGTATAGTGATATAGTTCACTATAGAAACTCTCAGATGCTTCAAGGTCACATCATAAACACATTCTACACGCGTTTCATTCATACGCATTAATCATTTAACCTTACTCGAACTTCCGTGTGAAAGTGGGTGAAAGTTCGCGCGCGCTGTCACACGCACACACCGGATCGGTGCGTCACGTTTCTCCAGTATTCATTCGACTCATGCAAAGTCATCGCGGGGTTCTGATTCCTCACTCACCTGAGAAGTGAGAGTATCTGCTCGCCATCAGTCTGCACAAAGCTCCAGCTGCACGGACGCTCGCCATCGCGGTTACAAACACGAGACCCCAACAACCTCCAGGCCCGGAAATGAAAGATGCGCGAGACAACCTAACCGGGCGGATTTAACGTAAGGCGTGGACACGACCTAAACCGCCTTACACAAGCGCCTGTTTTTTTAACTTATTATTTTATACAACAATTCTCTTTTATATGCGCCGTGACACTCTATTAAATTACACTCCTTGTAAATTATAATTCACGGTTATTCTTCTGATTTTAACGTGTTTACTTGTTTTTTAAATCAACGTGTAACTATATTTTAGTCAGGCATTATTTCGGGCTCCTAAGACCCGTATGTTCAGGGGTCCTTTTATACTGTAGTCAACTGTCGCGCAGACTCAGGAAGAGTAACCCGGCGCTGACTCGACCTGAAATCCATTTCTCAGGTAACTACTTTCTCTTTAAAAAAAATAAAAAAATGCACATTTATATAAATTAGAAAATTGTACTTCTTTTAGAATAAATAAACCACGTTCGCACGTCGCGCTTATCTCATTCCCTGCGCATCCGCGTTAGCTTAGCAATACGCATTTTCCTTTGCAGTGTATTTATTTATTTATTTATTTTTCTTATATTTTTAAACATATTTTAATCTTTTTTTTTTTTTTATGAGTAAATGATTGCAGTATGATGGTCGTGACTTTGAGCACGAGCGCCAGGTTTATTTCCATCACCTCGCCCTTGTGATTTAATGTAGGTGAAAGGTCACGGGGTGAAAAGTCCCACATAGAAAGTTTAGGTTTTATTATAAATACGAATAATAATAATAATAATAATAATAATTTATTATTGCATGCAAAGTCTTTGCTTTGCTGGAGATAAACACTTTATATACATCCGGGTAGTATTTATTGTGCTTTTTCTTTTAGTATTGCAAAGATTATTAAGGTGAAGATTTATATGCAAATAAACCAAAGTATAGACAAATTAGTAAAAAAAGTATACAAATAATGTAATAAATTTGTAACATAGCGAACATAGTGTTGCAAAATGTGAGACTGGTTACGAGCTGATCTGTTGCTGAATCCCAGTCAAAAACAAACTGACAGGAATGAAATAACAAATGGACAATCAAAAACCATGCTTAAAATGTTTACTGTTTAACTGCTCACTGCCATAAGCTTTTTTTTTTGTATTTTCATATCTTTATATATTCTTATTTTTACATCGTTTTTATACTTTATTTATTTGCCTTTTTCTTTGTTTGATTTATTTATTTTTCACCCCATTTTATTCCCTCATGCCGGACCGTCGTAAAAATCATTTCACTGCATGTTGTACCCTGTATGTATGTGTATGTGACAAATAAAATTAGATTTTGATTTTGATAACAGACTAATGGTTGGTTATACCAGTGGTTTGGGGTTATACCTTGGGGTCACAGGTTCAGGGTTATATTAGGGGTTCAGGGTTATATTAGGGGTTCAGGGTTATACCTGGGGTTCAGGGTTATAGCTGGGGTTTAGGGTTATAGCTGGGGTTTAGGGTTATACCAGGGGGTTCAGGGTTATACCTGGGGTTCAGGGTTATAGCTGGGGTTTAGGGTTATACCAGGGGGTTCAGGGTTATACCTGGGGTTCAGGGTTATACCTGGGGTTCAGTTTAGATTTATCAAAGGGGTTTGCTTTCTTTTTTAAATGACAAAGTAATTCATGACATCACTGCTGTATATAATATATTTATTGAATACAGTTAAAAATAAAAACAAGTTTACAGTAAAGCCTAATTTGCTCTTGGTTTTCAGAGACAAAATAACAGCAACAAAAGAAATCCAACAACCTTGTATCTTAGTAAGGAATCTGACAGGACTGAAGTAGCCCAGACTAATGCAGAGTTACACCCCCAACCTAACGAAGGGGTTAGGGTTAACCCTAGATCTCCATACACCAGAGAAACGCATTTCAGCCACATGTTCCTTTACAAAACCACATGATTACTATTTCTTTTTGTAAATTTCTTTGTCAACGTTTTCTTACGACCAAGAACTCGTGCTCTCCCGTTTGGTGCAAAGTGTGTAATGGCACTTCTGATGCCCTTTATTCTGCTCTTTCTGAAGCTGCTACACCATGGCCTCCTTTTGTCAAATGCTTTCGGTAAAAAGAGTTTAAACGTTTTTTATAATTTTTGAAACATTTTGGAAGACGTTTTGCTTTAATTTTGCTGTGTTTGAAGACTTTTGGCTTCCACAGCTCTGTGTACTTCTGGAGATGTATGTTGAGTGGCAAAAATAGATATCTTGCCTGCAAATAATCAAAATGTTTGTATGTTATAGTGTAGGAAAGTGTTGCCCTTCAGTTGTTTTTCCACGTTTCACCACTAGAGGAAGATTTACAGTGCAATTCGTGATGTTTCCTCTGTGACATCACAGTGCACCGATCAACGTGTGCTTAAATGGCCAGAAAACAGCAGTAGCCGACGTACTACATCGTGTAGCAGATGACAACAATTATCACACCACGCACACAGTCAAATCCATAAACCCATAAAGTTCAACTGTTCTGAATCCTGTGCCGTGTTTTTACTGACACCTCACATTTGGTCCTTCCAGGAGATAACCTTCCTTACAATAGTAAATATCCAACAAACACAAAACTAATGTGCATTAGGAACCCGCTCGGTCCAGGAAATAAACCTGGCAGGATCGAGTTCTTCACAAATCGTTTATCTAATAAAGCCGGGTGTTTGTGTTCCAGAATGGCGTCCATGTTGATGAATTCTCTGAGGATCTGCCCGGTGAACTGTTCCAGGGCTTTTCACTTTGGTAAGCAGCTCAGTGTCCTCGTACTGAGATAACGATACTCTTTTTAAACCATGTGTCTCTGGTATCAGACAACACTCTGAACCCCTGATCCAGGAGTCACAGAACAGCACCGACTATGTTTGACCGCAATTCAAATCAGAAAAGTAGATGAGCATTTTTCAGCACACAGGACTTCATAACCTTGTGTTTATCAAACCAGTTGTAAGAGTAACAGTAACTACCTTCTGATAGATTAGTTTGAAAAAATCCAGCAGGGTTTATATTGTAGTACTTCCTCTGCCACCTTACAGTTTTTCATGTGGCATCTCCTACATGGAACATAGTCCACCTGTGTGCACCTTCTCCACTTGTATACGTCACCCTATGATCCTCCTTCTTAAAATATATGTTCACCCTCTGCCCTTCTACGTTCCTTTTCTTAAAGCCATTTCTACCCATCACCACCTCATTCCCTCTGTTCCCTTCACCTACATGCACATTAAATTCCTAGGTTGACCTTCTACCACTTCATCCAACTCACTCTAGAATTTCTCCTTCTCCTCCATCCCACAGTCCACTTGTGGAGCATAAGCACTGATGACATTTATCATCATCCCTTCAACTTCCACCTTCACGATCATCACACTATCAGAAACTCTCTTCACCCTACACCTTTTCTTTTTTTTATCCACATCATGATGGAACAGTTTAAACACCTTCAATGTTCCTGGTCTTACTCCCTTTCCACTTGGTCTCCTGAACACACAACATTATCTACCTTTCTCCTCTCCATCATATCAGCTCCCTCTCTCCTTTTACCAGTCATAGTACCAACCTGAACCTCCACTCTCCTCCACTTCTCCTTTCCCTGCTGTCTCTGTAGACATCTTACTCCTCTCCTTCTCCTCCTTAAGTGCACTTGTGCAACCCTAAAGTCATTTTAGTAGATTAGATCAAAAATCACATACTTCCCAGGAGTGGCCGGCCAACCAAAATTACCTCAAGACTCATCCAAGAGGTCACAAAAGACCCCACAATAACATCCAAAGAACTGCAGGCCTCACTTTCTTCAGTGTTCATGACCTCACCATAAGAAAGAGACTGGGCAAAAATGGCCTGCATGACAGAGTTCCAAGACCAAAACCGCTGCTGAGCAAAAAGAACACAAAGGCTTGTCTCAGTTTTGCCAGAAATCATCTTGATGATCCCCAAGACTTTTGGGAAAATACTCTGTGGACAAACAAGATAAAAGCTGAACGTTTTATGTTGATCTGAAACATTAAAGTGTGAAAACATGCAAAAAAAAAAAAAGAAAAAAGAAAGAAATTAGGAAGGGGGCCAACACTTTTTCACACAACTGTATTAAAAAAAGAAAATCGGAAGTCCAAACACCTCAACCTTAAAAACTTTACATTTCTTTCTTGTTTTACAGCCTCAAGGCCTCTTGGAACATCTGCATCACTACAGGCACAAGGTGAAAAAAAAAACATCCACATGGACATATTTGTATATGGACAAATGTATTGGGACACCTGACTCTTTACAGCCATATGTGATTCTTAACCAAACTGAAACCACAGATTGGGAGGTACACAGTTGTTCAGGAATCACTGTAATAAAGATCTCCACAAATCTCCACAAAATCTAGTGCAACATCTTCCCAGAAGAGGAAATGGAGACTAAATGTGGAATGGGGTTAAAAAGAGAAGCACATACGGTCAGGTGTCCACAAACATTTGTCCATATGGTATTAAAAAGTAAAAAAAATAGTCATGTGACTGTTGTTGTCACATGGTTTAATTCACTCTTTCTTTTTGTTTATTATCAGCGAAAAGTAAAAAGACTCTGGCCAAGCCTGGGGTGAAGAACATCGTCCTGGTCGATGGAGTTCGTACACCATTCCTCCTGTCTGGTACTACGTAAGTGTGTGTGTGTGTGTGTGTGTGTGTGCTGGTGGAATACTCTGATTTACTTCCTGTATCCGGGATTCAAAGTTGAAGAAAGAGTCTTATAAAACATTAACTAGCTCATAAAAAATTAGCAACCTATCTGAATGATCAGTTTGAACTGTTCCTCAGACTGTCATGTGGTCAGATGTTCCTTCGATGCACCTCGTAGTTCCTACCAGAAATTTCTTCAAAAGAAAACAGAAGGGGAAAAAAAGGATCACAAAAGACACGAGCAGTTTGTCGCCCCCTAGTGTGAGCAAAAAAACCTGATTACACTGAGAATGCAGGAAGGAACTGCACTGAACATTTAAATATACCTTTAAATCCCTTCCTACTCTATTAACAGTTCAAATTCACCAATATGATGCGAGTAAAAGTGTTCGAGTAGCTGATCTGAACACGGCAGAATAATACAAAGAAAAAAAATGACAATGTAATAAAGCAATCTTTCAAAAAAGATTCACTTAACAAATAAAATGACAGTGTCACGTCACAGAGTTGACGAAGCGTTAGCATTCAGAGGATGAAGATAATTTTTTATTCAGCTTCAACAAAAGCGGACGTTTTAAGAAGCTATGCATTTTAATAATGTTTTCTCGTTTTCTCAAAATCCGACGTAAAAAAACGTTTTCTCATGAAAGATTAAGCAAGAAAACGAGACAGAAAAAAATATAACCCGTGGCCTCATATCTTCTTCTTCTTCTTTCGGCTGCTCCCATTAGGGGTTGCCACAGCGGATCATCCGTCTCCATACCACCCTGTCCTCTACATCTGCCTCTTTCACACCAACTACCTGCATGTCTTCCCTCACCACATCTATGAACCTCCTCCTTGGCCTTCCTCTTTTCCTCCTACCTGGTGGCTCCATCCTCAGCATTCTTCTACCAATATAATTCATGTCCCTCCTCTGCACATGTCCAAACCATCTCAATCTCGCCTCCCTCACCTTGTCACCAAAACATCCTACATGTGCTGTCCCTCTAATAAACTAATTTCTAATCTTGTCCATCCTCGTCACTCCCAACGAAAACCTCAACATCTTCAGCTCTGCTACCTCCAGCTCCGCCTCCTGTCTTTTACTCAATGCCACTGTCTCTAATCCATACAACATCGCAGGTCTCACCACAGTCCTATAAACTTTCCCTTTCATTCTTGCAGATACCCTACTATCACAAATCACTCCTGTCACTCTTCTCCACCCACTCCACCCTGCCTGCACTCTTTTCTTTACTTCTCTAACACACTCTCCATTACTTTGCACTGTTGACCCCAGGTACCTGAACTCCTCCACCTTCTCCACCTCACAATATCATCTGCAAACATCATAGTCCAGAGAGACTCCTGTCTGACCTCGTCCGTCAACCTGTCCATCACCACTGCAAACAGGAAAGGGCTCAGGGCCGATCCTTGATGCAGTCCAACCTTCACCCTGAACCAGTCTGTCGTACCTACTGCACACTTCACTGCCGTCACACTGTCCTCATACATGTCCTGCACCCCCCTCACATACTTCTCTGACACACCTGACTTCCTCATACAATACCACAACTCCTCTCTTGGCACTCTGTCGTACGCTTTCTCTAAATCCACAAACACACAATGCAATTCCTTCTGTCCTTCTCTATACTTCTCCATCAACATCCTCAAAGCAAATAAGGCACATGTGGTGCTCTTCCTCGGCATGAAACCATACTGTTGCTCACAGATGGTCACCTCTTCTCTCAGCCTGGCTTCCACTACTCTTTCCCATAACTTCATGGTGTGACTGATCAACTTAATTCCCATGTAGTTACTGCAGGTCTGCACATCTCCCTTATGCTTAAAGATCGGTACCAGCACACTCCTTCTCCATTCCTCAGGCATCCTCTCCCCTTCCAGAATCCTGTTAAACAATCTGGTTAAAAACTCCACTGCCATCTCTCCTAAACATCTCCACGCTTCTACCGGTATGTCATCTGGTCCAACCGACTTTCCATTCTTCATCCTCTTAATCGCTGCTCTCACTTCCTCCTTACTAATCCTATCTACATCCTGCTTCACCAACTCCACATCCTCCAACCTTCTCTCTCTCTGATTTTCCTCATTAATCAGCTGCTCAAAATACTCCCTCCACCTTCTCAACACACTCTCCTCACTAGTCAACACATTTCCCTCTCTATCCTTTATTGCTCTAACTTGCAGTACATCCTTCCCAGCTCGGTCCCTCTGCCTGGGCAATCGGTATAAATCTTTTTCTCCTTCCTTAGTGTTCAACCTCTCATACAGCTCCTCATATGCCTTTTCCTTGGCTTTCGCCACATCCCTTTTTACCTGCTGCCGCATCTCCTTGTACTCCTGCCTACTTTTCTCATCACTCTGTCGATCCCACTTCTGTTTTGCCAACCTCTTTCTCCTAATGCTCTCCTGCACTTCCTCATTCCACCACCACGCCTCCTTGTCTTGCTTTCTATATTTCCAGATGTCACACCAAGTACTTTTCTAGCTGCCTCCCTCATCACTCCTGCAGTAGTTGCCCAATCATCCGGCACCTCTTCACCACCACCAAGCCCCTGTCTGACCTCTTCCCTGAACCTCACACTACACTCTTCCTCCTTCAGTTTCCACCATCTTATTCTTCTTTTAATCCTTACTTTCCTCCTCTTCTTCTTCGCCTCCAAAACCATCCTACAGACCACCATCCGATGCTGTCTAGCTACACTGTCCCCCGCCAACACCTTACAGTCTTCAATCTCCTTCAGGTTGCATCTCCTGCATAGCACATAGTCCACCTGTGTGCACCTTCTTCCACTCTTATACCTCACCCTATGATCCTCCTTCTTCTTAAAATAAGTGTTCACCACTGCCATTTCCATCCTTTTAGCAAAATCTACCACCATCTGCCCTTCCACATTCCTCTCCTTAAAACCATACCTACCCATCACCTCCTCATCACCTCTGTTCCCTTCACCTACATGCCCATTAAAGTCTGCCCCAATCACCAATCGTTCATTCCTAGGTACACCA
This sequence comes from Silurus lanzhouensis, assembly GCA_039877035.1. NCBI lineage: Eukaryota > Metazoa > Chordata > Actinopteri > Siluriformes > Siluridae > Silurus > Silurus lanzhouensis. Next base: position 2,888,344 of record JBCEWE010000097.1, on the reverse strand, counting down.
TCTACCACTTCATCTAATTCACTCCAGAATCGTTCCTTCTCCTCCATCTCACAGCCAACTTGTGGAGCATAGGCACTGATGACATTTATCATCATTCCTTCAACTTCCACCTTCACGATCATCACCCTATTAGAAACTCTCTTCACCTCCACTACACTCTTACTGTACTCTTCCTTCAGAATCACCCCTACACTATTTCTCTTTCCATCCACACCATGATAAAACAGTTTAAACCCACCTCCAATGTTCCTGGCCTTACTCCCTTTCCACTTGGTCTCCTGAACACACAGCATATCTACCTTTCTCCTCTCTATCATATCAGCTACCTCTCTCCCTTTACCCGTCATAGTACCAACATTTAAAGTACCAACCCGAACCTCTACTCTCCTACACTGCTCCTTTTCCTGCCGTCTCTGTAGACATCTTCCTCCTCTCCTTCTCCTCCTTCGGCCAACAGTAGCCCAATTTCCACTGGTACCCTGTCGGTTAACGATACCTGTGGCGGTCGTTGTCAACCCGGGCCTCGACCGATCCGGTATGAAATTCTCATTTGTGATCCGCATATTTGATTTGGCACATGTTTTACGCTGGATGCCCTTCCTAACGCAACCCTCCCTATTTACCCGGGCTTGGGACCGGCACCAAGAGTGCACTGGCTTGTGCATCCATAATGGCTGGGTTAACCCGTGGCCTCATATGACTTCCGAAAATATGTATTCAAGCCGTTTTTATGACTGAAAACAAGGCCTGCGGTGTTTAAAAGTTGCAGCAGATTGTGTGTAGAGGAGCGTCGAGCCTTAACGACTTCAAATGTAATTAATAACAGTAATCAATTTAATTATAGTGAAGTAAATAGAACAGAGAATCGGAGATCGAGTAAAGCTTCTTTGATACTTTAATACTTCTACTGAAATATTTACACCACTGGATTTAAGGTTTTGTTTTGCTCTTTTTAATTATTTATTTTGTACATATTTGTATTTTATTTTTTATTTAGATATTCGGATCTGATGCCCCACGATCTGGCCAGAGGAGCTTTACAGTAAGTCTGTTAAAGCTACAAGAAGGAAGGAAATTTGAGTCATGTTACATCCCATAACCTTGCTCCGTGTGTGTGTGTGTGGTGTTGCTGCAGTGGTTTACTGAAGAGAACCGAAATCCCTAAAGACGCAGTGGATTACATCGTCTATGGAACCGTCATCCAGGAAGTGAAGACCAGCAACGTGGCCCGAGAAGTCAGTGTTCAGCACTAAGCACTAAAATACAACTACAAGAAGAATATCTCACCTGTGTGTGTGTGTGTGTGTGTGTGTGTGTGTGTGTTTTAGGCTGCTCTGGGTGCTGGATTCTCTGATAGGATTCCTGCTCACACTGTCTCTATGGCCTGCATCTCTTCCAATCAAGCCATGACTACAGGTAACACACACACACACACACACAATCTGGGGGCCAAGCACTCTGTCACCACCCCTTCACATGACACACTGGTAACGCGTGTGTGTGTTTTGTGTGTGTGCGCCCGTAGCTGTGGGTCTGATCGCCGCTGGTCAGTGTGACGCGGTGGTGGCCGGGGGGGTGGAGTTCATGTCGGACATCCCGATCCGTCACAGCCGTAAGATGAGGAAGACCATGCTCTCTCTGAACAAGGCCAAGACTCTGGGTGCACGTCTGTCTCTGCTCGGCTCCATCCGGCTCGCTCACCTCGCACCTGAGGTACTCATCCTGCCTGCATTCCTTCATTGCCTTCTTTTTTTTCCTTCTCTCTCTTCCTACCCCCTTCCTCCTTCTCTCTCTCTCTCTCTCTCTCTCTCTCTCTCTCTCTCTTTTAGTCTCTTGCTTACAATTCTTTGCTAAAGTGCTGTAAACGTAATATCATACCATCTCATTCTCTCTTTTTCTCTCTCTCCCTCTTTCTAGCTCCCTGCCGTAGCGGAGTTCTCCACATCGGAGACGATGGGCCACTCTGCAGACCGCCTGGCCGCCGCGTTCTCCGTGTCTCGGCAGGAGCAGGACGAGTTTGCTATGCGCTCTCATTCTCTGGCGAAGAAAGCTCAGGACGAGGGGCTGCTGAGTGACATCATCGGCTTTAAAGTGCCAGGTTTGATGGGCATACACACACACACACACACACACACACACACACACACACACACAGGGTGTTTATAACAAGACGATGTGTTTACACAGGGAAGGACATCGTCACCAAGGACAACGGTATTCGCCCCAGCAGTCTGGAGCAGATGAGCAAACTGAAGCCCGCCTTCGTCAAACCACACGGCACCGTCACCGCCGCCAACTCCTCCTACCTGGTCTGTTACACCACACCACACACACACACACACACACACACACACACACACACACACACACGTGATCTCTGCTTACCTCTGATCCCACCTAAACTATGTGTGTGTGTGTAGACTGACGGTGCCTCTGCAGTGCTCATCATGTCTGAAGAAAAAGCTCTGTCTATGGGTTACAAGCCCAAAGCGTACCTCAGGTATACACTAATCAAAACCAACTACACAGATCTGTACAACTTTACACAACTGTGTACAACTCTTGTGTAGAAATGTACAAAACAAATGCACAAGCAAAACAAAAACAACTTTTTTTTTCTCTTTTACTCTGTTGGAATTCTTTCAATTTCTTATTCTTTCCTTTTAATAATTTTTCATTGCATTTCTTTTTCCTTTTTATTATAATTCTTCATTTCTGTACCTTTCACACATTGTCTATCTGTCTATTTGTCTTTCTTTCTTATTTTGATTTTAAATGTATTTTTTTTTCCTTTTTCATAATTCTTTTTCTTTCTTTCTGTTTTTCTGTCATTTTTTTCTTTTTTGTAAAAATTTTTTGTATTGAGGTGCGTGAACAGTTAAAGCAGATCGTTTTGATGTGTGTGAACAGTTAAAGCAGATCGTATTGAGGTGTGTGAACAGTTAAAGCAGATCGTATTGAGGTGCGTGAACAGTTAAAGCAGATTGTTTTGATGTGTGTGAACAGTTAAAGCAGATCGTATTGAGGTGTGTGAACAGTTAAAGCAGATCGTATTGAGGTGTGTGAACAGTTAAAGCAGATCGTATTGAGGTGTGTGAACAGTTAAAGCAGATCGTATTGAGGTGTGTGAACGGTTAAAGCAGATCGTATTGATGTGTGTGAACGGTTAAAGCAGATCGTATTGAGGTGCGTGAACGGTTAAAGCAGATCGTATTGAGGTGCGTGAACGGTTAAAGCAGATCGTATTGAGGTGTGTGAACAGTTAAAGCAGATCGTATTGAGGTGTGTGAACAGTTAAAGCAGATCGTATTGAGGTGTGTGAACAGTTAAAGCAGATCGTATTGATGTGTGTGAACGGTTAAAGCAGATCGTATTGAGGTGTGTGAACGGTTAAAGCAGATCGTATTGAGGTGTGTGAACGGTTAAAGCAGATCGTATTGAGGTGTGTGAACGGTTAAAGCAGATCGTATTGATGTGTGTGAACAGTTAAAGCAGATCGTATTGAGGTGCGTGAACAGTTAAAGCAGATTGTTTTGATGTGTGTGAACGGTTAAAGCAGATCGTATTGAGGTGCGTGAACGGTTAAAGCAGATCGTATTGAGGTGCGTGAACGGTTAAAGCAGATCGTATTGAGGTGCGTGAACAGTGAAAGCGTTCTAGCAGCCGTTGAAAAAATCAGTGAGGTTAAAACTCGTTTCTCTTCGAGTTTTTATTAATATTCTTTTGTTTATTTTAGAGATTTTGTGTTCGTGTCTCAGGACCCTAAAGACCAGCTCCTGCTCGGGTGAGTGACAGCTGCCTTCTTTTCTCCACTCCTGCCTTTCTTCTCCCTTCTTTTTTATTCGTATTTATGTATTTGTTTGGGCTCATGGTGGCGTATGTGAAGCGGAGGTTTTGTTCGCGTTAAAATACGTACGCTGTTGTACACCGCACTTCTTCACTCACACAGAAAACAAAGCGTCCTGTTTTTCTTTTTCACATTTGTTGCTTTTGACTACTGAAGGTTTCCAGTGAAATAGAAAGAACGTGATGTAAACACATTGATAACCGTGTTACAGAGAACCTGTTTGTTTGTTTGTTTGTTTTAGTCCAACCTATGCCATGCCAAAGGTCCTGGAGAAGAGCGGCCTCACGCTGGCTGACATCGATGTGTTCGAGTTCCACGAGGCTTTCGCTGTGAGTGTGTTCACTGCCTTATACACTCATTCACACACCACTGTAACCCCTCCCCCAGACCTCTTCTTTCTCCTTTTTTTTTTTCCCCTTCATTTCACTTGTTTCTTTGGCTGTTCTTTCTTTAGTATTTATTATTATTTATTTACTTATTTGAACTTTTATTTCTGTTTTTCTCAGTCATTTTTTTCCATTCATTTACCTATTTCGGCTTTTTGTTCTAATTGTTTAGCTGGGTTTTTTTTGTTTTTTTTCTAATTCTATTGTCTTTTTTCTGTTCTTTCTTTACTTCTTTACTTTTTTCCCCTTTTATTCTTTCATGCTTTCTTGCTGTAATATGTTGTCTCTACCTCAAATCTTTCTTTTTATTTCTTTTCCCCTTTACCGGTCTTTTTATTTAATCTGGGTTTTTTTTTTGTTTTTTTTATTTATTTCAGCTCTTTGTGGTTTTTTGTTTTCCCTTATTGATGTTTTTTTAGTATTTTTACTTTTTTCATTCATTTACCTATTTCGGCTTTTTGTTCTAATTGTTTAGCTGTTTTTTTTTTTTTTGTTTTTTTCCCCTAAACCTATTTCTGTTTTTTTTTTTTCTCTCTTTTTTGTAATTTTTTTATTTAACTGTCATTTTCTTGCTTTTTCATTCTTTTATTTCAGTTTATTTCTGTCTATGTTTAGTAATCCCTTCTTTATTTCTTTACCAATCACTCTCTCTCTCTTTCTTGCTTCATATGTTGTTCTTTCTGTATGCACAAAATATTTTTTTGTACTCGCACACATACCTAAACAAAAGTAAGTTTAAATTGGTGCTGATTATTGTCTTGGTTTGGGGGTGTGGCCTGTGTGACCGTGTAACACGTGACTATTTATTATATGTTGTTTCAGTGTCAGATCCTGGCTAACATGAAGGCGATGGACTCTGATTGGTTTGCTCAGAACTACATGGGAAGGAAAGCCAAGGTGTGTGTGTGTGTGTGTGTGTGTGTGTGTGTTGGTTGTTGTTTATTACAAGTGTTAATTGTGTAAACCCTTGTGCTCCAGGTGGGTCCCCCTCCCATGGAGAAGTTTAACTTGTGGGGTGGTTCGCTGTCCATCGGACACCCGTTTGGAGCCACCGGATGTCGCCTGGTTACCGCGGTAGCACACCGGCTCAAGAAGGAGGGGGGGCAGTACGGGCTGGTGGCAGCGTGTGCTGCAGGGGGACAGGTAACAGCGCACACATACACACACACACACACACACACACACACACATACATATATAAACTTTATATAATAGCATTATTACTAGGCTTGCAAAATTCCAGGAATTTTCAAGACTGGAAACTTTCCATGGGAATTAAGGGGATAAAAAGGAATTTAATGGGAATACATTGGGAATTTACCAAATTGCAGGTTGGCCTGTATCAGGGAACTTACATGAAGTTGAAATAAAAAAAAATCTCAGATGATAATATTGTTTAAAACAACCAGATTTAATGGAATTCCATTTGAGTTTCTACCTGCACGTTCATCAATCACATGCACAGCACACACTTACTGCAGGGTCACTGAGGCCACACCCCCTACACGCACTGTGCATTTCTCCATAACACACCACACGCATCATTTCTACAATCCTGCACAACAAAATAATGTTAGGAAAAAATGTCCCATCTTGCTGAATATTCCCGTAAATTACATGAATATTACATACATTTATGTTCCAGACTTCCTTTTGCTGTGTGTCAGCGATTGTCTTTTTTTTGTTTTGTTTTTATCTGCATTATTTTGCAGGCATGTCCACTTCTTCCCAAACTACATGTTTATATTTCTGTTTGTATATGATACAGTTTATATACATTCCTAATTCTATTTCTAATTACTGTAAACTCCAACTTGGAATATTTCCAAAAATTCCCCAGACGAATTTCCCATAAAGTTTACACACACACACACACACACACACACACACACACACACACGTTCGTATACTTGCGTTAATAACTAGAAATTATTTGTTTGAAGTTCCACGTTAAATGTAAATCCAATTAAATGTGTTTGAAATGCATTTAATTTTCTATTTTATTTCTAATGTAATGTTTAGTATTATAGCGATTTCATGTTACGGATTTTCTTTCCAATTATAGTCTCATCTTCAGAAAAAAAAAAAATTCAAAATATTGATTTAATAATAGAATAAATTTTTTATTTACTTTCAGTAAAATTTTATTTTTTTGAATGATATTTTTATTAATACAATAAACACTATATATGTTCTCTTTCCTCTAACACATTGTTCTGTTTCACTCAGGGCCATGCGATGGTGATTGAGGCGTATCCACAGTAGAACTTTACAGTATACACACACACACACACACACACACACACACACACACACAGGTTGTGTAAATAATAGAGAAATAAACGTGTACCACAAAGCATTGAAGAAAGCACTTGGGAATGTTGTGGATGTGAGAAGCAGCTGATGCGAAACTTCAGCTGGTTTTATTTCAGATTAACGTTCATCATAACTCACTTCCACTGTCTGCTAGAACCATGTGATCCAGCGTCTACCTGCTGACTCGGCTTTCAGGATTCTGTAGATAGTTCCTATTTAAGCTCCTCTGTGATCATCGCTGTTAATCAGAAGGTGCGAGAAGATAATTAGGCTCAAACCCACACCTTTATCCAGAAAGTCTTCTGTGTATGAAGTGCATTTCATTGTGGGGGTTTTTGTAATGATATTGTAAAATAAAATTACTTCAATTCAAACCTCTTTTTGGATTTTTCTTTAAACAAAAATGTATCAAATATGAATATCATCAAACACAATCCCCAATAAACAATAATTTATCTATTGATTTATCTATTATATTTATACATAATTTTTTTTAAATCTATTTACTTTTTGTTTTTCTTTCATTTCTGTATTTCTGTTTGTCTTTTTGTAATTCCTTTTTTAATTTCTTTCCCTGTTTTTCTTTCTTTCTTTTTTCTTTTTTTTCTTTTCTTTCACACTGCACTGCTCTACACTGTGTTTATAATAATCATAATACTCAGCTTTTTAATCAAACATCTAGTGGAACTCCTGAATTCCTCTCAGATCTTCACCAGATTCACCTTGTGTGTTCAGGAGGTCACTTTCATGGTCTTCTAATCGTATAGTGTCTTTTATATGATGCGGCAACTGCATTCAACTAACAGGCCCAAACAAGCTCAATGAGGTCCTCACTGAACACCTTGGGGAGGAACTGGAGCTCATCACCCAGCATCAGTATCTGATTTTACTAATGCTCTTGTCCAAGATCTGGTGGCAATCCATTGTAGATCAGTGAAGGAGCAAAGGACGAATACATCTAGAACTCTTAAATTTATCTCAGATCTTCACCAGATTCACCTCGTGTGTTCTGGATTTTATAGGATTTTGTCCACGTTCCCAATTAACTATAACAACAAAATAAAATTAATAACATTTGTTCACTTCCGGCCTGCTGTCCGGAAATTCAGTTAGATTTGGCCAAGCCGTCAAAACCAATTATACATATATATAAATGTGTGTGTGTGTGTGTGTGTGTGTGTGTGTGTATATATAAATGCTGCCAGTCTCAAATAATTGCATACATTTTTGCAATTAATAAAAAATAGACACGCCCCTTTTGTCCATCCTACTCGTGTTGAAGAGTTCACACACACACACACACACGCATATTTTTGACGAGTAAAAGGTTTCATTTGTGCAACGAAGAAAACTTTTCTAGACAATTTGAACTTGAGCACATGCGCGTGCGCCTTGTGTGTGTGTGTGTGTGTGTGTGTGTGTGTGTGTGTGTGTGTGTTTTGCGGGATAAAAATGTAAATAGCGTTACAGCATGACGGGGGGAAAGCATGATTTTTATGTTTCGTGTGTGTGGTTTTGTTTTGTTTTAAGCAGCCTTCAAAACCACCTCCACCCGCGAGACGCTGGGGCGCGGAGCGGCGGCGCGGGGAGCACGAGCCCCCGTTTTCCTGCGCGGCGGCAGCGCGCGCCGCTTTGATCACTCCCGCGCGCCTTTTTATGGCGTTTGACGTGAGAATGCACCCGGTTCTGTCGGTACAAACCTGCTCCTGACGCACTGCCTCACCCCCGTCACATACACTCAGAGAGAGAGAGAAATCGAGAGAGAGACTTTCATCCGGTCCTCGTGTCTCTGCAGCTGCGGAAGCGTGCGAGCGCGTGCTTTAAAACGGAGGCGCGCGTGTGTGTATTTTCGTTTCTTTTCTTTAAGTGATGGATGAAACACTTCGTCTCGTGCGGTTATGGTGGTGATGATGGGGTTGTGCATGTAAACGCATGGCACTCTAATATCTATCTATCTATCTATCTATCTATCTATCTATCTATCTATCTATCTATCTATCTATCTATCTATCTATCTATCTATCTGTCTGTCTGTCTGTCTGTCTGTCTGTCTGTCTGTCTGTCTGTCTGTCTGTCTGTCTGTCTGTCTGTCTGTCAGTCATTAATCCATCCATCCATTGACTCATTGCTCCCGTCCAAAACATCCAGACCAATCCCTTCATTCTCTTTTTTCCGAATTTCTTTACTTTATTAATTGCACCCCATAACAATTCTACCCGTTCATCTATCCATCCATTGCTCCATCTAAACAATTTCATACATCTATCCATCCCAAACACCACACCTAAGGACATCGCTTTCATCCATCCAGTCATCCATCCCACTAGGTTCATTTCCTGCTATTCATCTCTCACCACACATTGTGCATTTCTATCATCCATCCATCCATCCATCCATCCATCCATCCAGCATCACACTGCCTCTTTCCATTACATATATCCCAAGACAATTTCCTAGCTCTATCTCTTATATCCATCTATCTCTTCATCCCTCACTTCCTCTCATCCAACTGTGTCCATTCTAAATCTAAGTCTATATATTCCATCCATTCTATCACATCAAACACTACCATCTATTTCTGAAAACTCTGTTATTTCAAGTTACCCCATCCATCCATCCATCCATCCATCCATCCATCCATCCATCCATCCATCCATCATATTCCATATTCCAATATCCAAAATCACCATTCCTTACGGTGCATTGATCATGTCCTGTCTTAAAATTGATCACATCTATTTATTAATGCATTTCTCCTGTCCATCCATCCATCCATATACACCCCTAAACATTTGACTTTTCATTTATCATCTAGTCCTTCTATCCTTCGAATTTGACTGCATCCTAATCCATCGTCTCACATCTTATTCATCCCTTTTCATCCCAATTATTCATTCATCTATTCCAATACATCCTTTCTGGTGATCCCAAAATATTCATTCATACATTTCTACTCTTATAACATCACCCAGATCCCGGATGTTCTCCTGGCCAAGAGTTTCAGCAGGACATGACTGAAAATCCTACTAGGTTACATAGGGAGTTTCCGATCCTGTTTTTTGTTTTTCCTTCATCATATATAAATATGTATTTGTATATTTACTAGAGGGATTAAATCAGTGTTTTTGCGTCGCCTCTTGTTTTGAGGATAATTATATTAATCTCACGAGTCGATGGTTTACTTTTACCCATAACACGACACAGAGACAATCCTCATTAAAACTGAAACAAAGGAAAAAATCATTATCAGCCTCAGTAGTACATGCAGAGACAAATCTAGTGTGTGTGTGTGTGTGTGTGTGTGTGAGAGAGTGTGTGTGTTTGCTAGAAAGAGAGAGAAAGATAGAAAACAGGGGTTAGAGAGCTGCAGAGAGCGTGTGTGTGTGTGTGTGTGTGAGAGAGAGAGAGAGAAAGAGAGAGAGAGAGAGAGAGAGAGAGAGAGAGAGAGAGAGAGAGAGAGTGATTAGGGGGGTTAGCAGTGGTGCAAAAGGGGGGAAAATAATAATAATGAATTAAAATGGCGGACATGAATTGAGAGCGGAGTGTCAAACACTGTCAACAAGACGGCTCTCTGTCACGCCGAGAATTTGAGACATTAACAGCTTCTGTCATTCTGCTGACAAAATGGTGGCAGAGATTTCCCAGGGTGCCCAGATGACTGCTGGCGTTTGTCAACAAGCCGCTGTCAGCGGAGGAGTGAGAGAACGAGGGAGAGAGGGAGCGCCATGTCGGTGACAGCTAACACACCGAGATCCCACGAGAGAGGGCGAAGAGAGCGAGAGATGGAGGGAGAGATGGAAAGAAGGAGGATTTTTGGGTTAGGGGAAGACAGGTAGAGAGAGAGAGAGAGAGAGAGAGAGAGAGAGAGAGAGAGAATGGAGGAGAGGTGTGGAGGAGAGGAGGTGTGCACTCCTTCTTTCATATCAAATTGCAGGAGGAAAATGAGCTGTCACTCCAATTCCCAGGATGCTTTGCTGTTTAGCATAAGTGCGCTGTGTGGGCCGCTGTCGGACACACCGCCTCAGACAGATAATTAACTAAAGCTGCAGTTTGCCTTCTCTCCTCTCGTTCTCCTGCTCCCTCCTTCCCTCCCTCCGCCACTCGGCTTCTCTCGCGCTCATCTGCATTTTTCGCCAGAGGCGAGCGGTTAGCACTCGAGCCGCGAGCACAGAGGGTAAGAAGCCAATTAGTCAGGTGGATGGATGAGTGATTGACAGCTGGCTGCTGGAGTCTCTCTCTCTTACACACACACACACACACACACACACACACACAATGTGCTGCTTAGTGTGTGTGTGAGCATGTAGTCACTACTCTTGTGTACTGTATACTGGCTTGTCCATGCCCTCTCCTCCCCTCTTCTATGCTTTTATTCTCTCCATTCTTCTTCACACTCTTTCACTCTTTCCTCCACTACTTACTTCTTCTCGTTTGTTTTTTTTTTTATTTCTTCTCATGGTTTTTCCCTTGAACTCGCCATCGCTTTCTACCACGGCTGCCACCATCTTAAAAATAGTATCTATCTATCTATCTATCTATCTATCTATCTATCTATCTATCTATCTATCTATCTATCTATCTATCTATCTATCTATCTATCTATCTATCTATCTGTCTGTCTGTCTGTCTGTCTGTCTGTCTGTCTGTCTGTCTGTCTGTCTGTCTGTCTGTCTGTCTGTCTGCCTGCCTGCCTGCCTATCTGTCTATCTGTCTATATGTCTGTCTATCTGTCTGTCTGTCATCCAACTGTTTTCTTCTCATCTGAGCTCCATTATTATGCCATTGGTGATGAATGTTCTTCAGACTCTACCTGGCCTACTGAGTGATCTACATACTTTAGCTGATCCATCCACTTATTCATCCATCTATCCATCCATCCATCCATCCATCCATCCATTCATCCATTCATCCATCCTTTATCATTATACTGTATGATTAGTCAATATTTTTTTTCTTTTATTTGTTTTTAATACATTCAGTCATCCACTCATCAATTAATCCATCTGTCTGTTTATTTATCCAGCCATCCATCCATCCATACAAACACTCCTCCATCCACTTTTGAATAGTCCATTTATGTATATATATTTTTTTATTTTTATTATTTTGAAATACCACCCATCTATCTATCTATCTATCTATCTATCTATCTATCTATCTATCTATCTATCTATCTATCTATCTATCTATCTATCTATCTATCATAATTTGTATATATATTTTATATTGATTTACAGAAACACATCTGTAACACTGGTTGTTTTAAGTGAAATCTGAAAGCTCTGAACAGTAAATTTGCTCTTTAATTATAAAACACATTACACACTACTGCCTTTTCATACAGGGTTTAATGTAACATTAGAGATGATACACTCTTAATAGCTAAAAGCTAAATCTGTGTGGAAACGTATTTACCGCTCGCTCTCAGATCCGAATGTGAACTAAGAGCTGTTTTAAAGGCGTTTCTTGGCTGTTCACATTCAGGAGCTTAATTTGTTCAGGTTAAATTAATAAGAACAAACAGGCATTTTCAAATTTCCACTGTTTACATGTAATAACCTGAAAAAAAACCCCAAAAACTGGTTGCTCATCAAATCTACAGTGAATCGCCTAAAAGCTCCAGTCAAAAAAGAAAAGAAAAGAAAGAAGGTAATGGCGGAGTCCCTGTGCTGAGCTGAGACAACAGGAAAACGTTTTGCCTTAAATATCATGAGTGATATATTTGGTGTTCACCAGTTTATCGTCCCTTAAGTGACGCGTCAGGGTGCCGTGAGGTCGCTCTTCAGCACGGACTGAGCAGCTTGTTAAAACCGAAGGACGGACAGACAGATGGAGCAAAACATCAGCAAACATTGCAGTCTGTTAAATACTTAAAACTAGCAGGATAACACTGGGTCAGCAGAACAATAATGCTTTTTCCTCGCTCTGAATCCCGCTGAGGATCTCCGAAAAGTGTTAAAACTGCGGCAGAAAACATCTGCGGAAGGAAATTAAGAGCTTCTACTAGAAATATTAAGACACTTTTTACACTGAGTGTGTGTGTGGTGAAAAAACACCCAAATACGGCCTCTCCAAAATGACTTTCAGTATAATTCAAATCCATCCATCCACCAATCCATAAATCCATCCATCAATCTATTCTGCTGATTCTGCTGAACAGATGATTCAATACTGCATTGTCATTTTTCTGTGTATTTTGCACTCCTTATCCACTACATGTTTATTAACACATTTGCACTCCTGTACATTCCCCTCATATTTATACTGTATATACTGTATCACACATACATTCACATTCATACTTGTACATAACTTTATTGTCATTTGAGTTTATGATCTTCTGACGTGTTTCTTATTACCTACTGCACCTACTGTACATTATTCACCCTCATCCCTGTATATATGAATCTCATACCCTATTTATCTCCTGTTATTTATTGTAAATAGACACTTATGCACTTCTGCTTAGATGCGAACGGCATTTCATTGGCTCTGTACATGTACCTGACACAATAGAGTTTAATCTAATCTAATCTAATCTAATCTAATCTAATCTAATCTAATCTAATCTAATTCATCCACTCATCCATTCATTAATCTGTTTACCTATCCAATTATTAACCTACCCACTCACTCATTTATTCATCCACTCATCCATTCATTAATCTGTTTACCTATCCAATTATTAACCTACCCACTCACTCATTTATTCATCCACTCATCCATACATTAATTCATCCACTCATCATTAATCATCTATCCACCCAGCTATCAATCTATTCACTCATCCATCCATCCATTCCTGCATACATCCATTTATCCATCCAGCCTCCCATCCATCCATACAACCATTTGCTCATCCATACATCAATTCGTCCATTGTCCATGTACCAATCCATCCACCCATCCTCAGTCAATCATCTGTTCATCAGTCAAACTATTTCAAACTATTACATCTATCCATTCCTTTATCCATACATCAATTCATCTCCTCATCCGTACATCAATTTACCAATCCTATAAATTAATACTCATCCATCCACCCATCATCAATCATCTATTCACCCATCTATCAATCTATTCACTCATCCACTCATCTATACATTAATTACTCACCATGCATCCTGTTTCGAGTGGAACCCGTCTTGGAAACCCTCAGTATGACCCTGTCCACCGTACTGTTACTCAGTTTCAGGATGAGACCCATATTCCTTTAGCTACTGTATTTAGACCATCATTTTAAAAAAGTTTGCAAGTTCGCCATTTGTATCACGATACGTCCTTTTGAACATATTTGCATCACTAAAAAACAATATATTTATATTTAATACTTTGTCGATGTGCTAAACTTTTATTATTACGAAAGTGCCAATAATTTGTGAACCAATATTTGACACATGATTGATTTAAGGCGTGTCCTGAGAATCACACCGAGTACAGATTAACATGGCAGAGGTAGAGCTGCGTCTCCGTGGAAAAAGGAAAAAGGAAAAAGGTCTGCAGTACGAAGGCCTGTGTGTGAATGGGGCCATGCGTCAGAAGTAAACTGATGATTTGCTGTGTGTCTGAACTGAAGATTTAAAATCGAACCGTCTGCGCCATATTGAATTGCAGAGCATCGTATTATTCCACTGCATCGCATTGTGATGAATCGAATCGAAATCAAGTCACATTGCATCACAATACGGGGGAATCGTATCATATCGCATTGCATCAGTAGCTGCTTCATATGTATTTTTAATGTATTGTATCGTTGGCTAAGATGTTTGTGTGTGTGTGTGTGTGTGTGTGTGTGTGTGTGTGTGTGTGTGTGTGTGTGTGTGTGTGTGTGTGTGTGTGTGTGTGAAATGGCTGTAATACTAATAGTGTGTGTAGTGCTGTGTGAAAGCTGTGAACGTGGAGTGTGTAAAGCTCTCAGAGAGCAGAGAGATGCTCACACACACACATACACACACAGAGCCACCGCTGAGACACGGAGAGAGCGTACCTGCTTCATAATGAGAGAGAGAGAAAGACAGAGAAAGAGAGAGAGAGAAAGAGAGACAGAAAGCAAAAGAGTGAGAGAGTAAATCCTTTTTTCCATCATTACCTCGTCCCTGGCCCAGAGATGGCTCCTCTACTGAACCCTCGCTGCCTCCTGCCCACTTAATTAGTCTCTGAGCAACTCTCCCTATCTCTTTTTTTCTCTCGCACACACACACACACACACACACACACACACACACACACACACACACACACACACACACACTTCCTCTCATGTACACACTCTTGCTCTGTGTGACTCACATACTCACCCTCTTCACTCCCCCCCCCCCCCCCTTCTTCCTCGTCCTCTCAGCAATGGCTCTGAATGAGAAATACACGTTGTTGTGAAACAAAAAAATTCATGCCGCTGTTTAACACAACCAGTCTGTGATTTTGGTACTTTATTGATCCCAGTGCTTTACCACCAGTGCAGTGTGGATCCAGAACTTCCCTGTCCCAGTTCTTCTTCATGCTATCAATAATGGATGTCTGGAGGTTGTGTGATGATCGCTGAAGATTATCACAATCACTTGAAATCCATCATCTCGATTCTGATTGTTATTATTACTACTGTGCGGTTGATGACCCAAACAATACCAATACACACAAGTTTTATGTTGTATTGTGCACTATATTTCTGTGTAGAAATTAACTAACTAACTGACTGAACACCAGAACCACAGAGGAGTTTCTTGTAATAGCAAGCGACCCTACGGGCGTTAAGCTTTTCACCTTTCTGAAAGACATTGCATAGATCAAGTAAGCGTTCTAGAAGAGCGTTTATAGCACAGATGCCCACACACACACACACACACACACACACACACACACACACACACACACACACACACACACACACACACACACACAAAAACACAGAAATGTTGCTACAACAAGCAGTTTTCTCTTCAGTTGCTTTTGGTCAGAAATGAAATTGTCAAAACGACTTGTTCAACCTCTACATTGTGTTGTCACCTAATCAAATTTCTCAGAAACAGGTCAAAGGTGAATCTCGTGAACCTTCAATTGGCGCAATTGTACAATTACAAATGTAAATGCTGTCCAGTCTCTACATACAGTAATGTGCACATTGATGCTGTTGAAATTTATAGATGCCAAAAAGAAGAAATTCATCCATGTGCATTTTCAATCACTGTAGTTTACATCAATACTAAAGCAGAAATGCGCCAAAGCATTTGAGAAAAACTGTAATAAGATTACGACACACATTTGAATGATGTTATCTTTATTTAATCCAGGTAAATGGAACCCAGGAGCGAAATTCATCTTGATTCACCCAATCAGGTCAAATTATTTTCTTTTTTTTCATTCAATTTTACAGTTGTTTTACAGTTGTGAGCCAAAAGATTTAATCCACTTAATTCTCACAACCAGAAATGTTTTAACTAATTTATTTACTTGAAACCTGCTTTTAACTACTGGTTTCCACTTAAATTATTAAACAAAAAAAAAAACATTCTTATTGTGAATTTCTCAAGTCTCTTTATTCTACTTTCATGTGAGAAAGTCAAAAACTCCTGATCGGTTTCATAGTTTCAAAACTACTAAACAAACAACAAGACAAATGTAAAAAGTCTAATATTTCCAGAATTTCCAACCAAGGTTGATTTTAAATGTTTTATAAATAAAATTTGATTTGATTTGATTTCGTCAGCTGGTTAGGGGGCCAAGCACTGTTTATAAACTCTACTGTAATTTCGATTCAATTTAACTGATTTTTATTTGTATAAGGATTTTAACGAAGCAGTTTTACAGATATAAAGAGTTTCTAAAGTTGTATAAAAGAATGTATAAGTGTAGTGCCTATAATTTTGTTTCCTTATAGTTATAATTATAAGGAAAAAAGCGAACCAGTGGTGACTGCGTTATGGAAAAACTCTATGGGATTTCATGAGGAAGAAACATTGTGAGGAACCAAACTCATGCCTTTTGTTTTGAACTTATTTTGCCATTTGGTAGAATCCATTAATCACAAACATACAGTTCAGCATCAGTTCAACAGCAAGCAGAACATTTAGAGTTGAATAAAAGATGGAAGAAACTCCAGACCCGAACTCAACCCAACACCAGTGAATAGTTTTTGGAGTCATATTTTACCTACTGTATCTCTTTTAACTCTACTACATGGCTTGTGTACTGTTTGTCCACTACTCTGGCCAGTTGTCCACTGTTCTGTCAATTCCTCATAAATGGGGGGTTAATTTTGAGTTTGACTCACACTGATATTATTTCAGATTTGAATGGACAATTAACAAAATGATTCATTAGAATGGAGCACAATTATTGCACAAAACAATGCAAATCAATGTTCAATAACAGTTTTTTGAGAAACAGTTGCCCCAAAATGTGCTGTTCCTTTAAAAAGACCGACAGATCAACATAATATGTACTTGCTCAGATTCACCCATAGCAAACCTCAAGATTTCTGAAAGCTAGTTTTGGTGCCGACCAGATAAGTTGCCCTGGGAAAAACTTACACTTATAAAGAACATCATATTCTTATATCACCACATTATCTGTGTAAAGCTGCTTTGAGACAATGTTTATTGTTAAAAGCGCAATACAAATAAAAATGAATAGAATTGAATAAGGATGGGTTACTTTTTGAGTTTGGTTATTTTGGTTTCTTCCTCATGAAGTCTCAGGAGGTTTTCTCTTGCCACTGGTTTGCTTTATGGATAGTAGCAACAAACGTATACATTCTTTTATATTTACTGCGCTCGTGACTTATCACTATTTTGAGGTGAACTACCGAAGGATTACTACAGGAGAAGAATGTTATATGATATGGCAGCATTATTGATATCACGATTTCCTATAGATTTGGTCTCAAATAATTCAAATTAAACATTTATTGTCCTCATAGTTACTGACATCCAACCAAAATGCATGAGCTCGTCTTATCCGATCTAAACAACTAAATAACACCAGCAACAGCTCATGGTGGTGACTGAAAATGAAGCTGGGGTTGCCAATACTTTCATTTTTGTTCAACATTTGTTTTCCATATTTATTATTAAACAGCCTTATACACTATCGGACAGCAGGCTCCGCCCACGTTTCCATTCGTACCAAGATGAACGGAAAACTGGTGGAAATAACGAGAAGGCCATATCCTACTGCGGTGTCCAGTGAAAAAAAAGGCCTGTCCATATCTTTCTCTGCTTTTTTTCTCTTCGTCTATCTCTTTCCATCTCTCTGTCTTTCTCTCCTTCCACTTGCCTCTGTCTCCCCATGGTCGTGACCCATGTCTGGACTCTGCACTCATGTCCCTGCAGGTCGACTCCTCTCTGGCTGCAGGGCTCCTCTCTCTCTCATTCTTCCTCCTTTTCATCTATTCCTCCCTCTATCCTTTTCCTCCATCCCCTCTGCTCTCGTCTCCTCGCTTCTCTGCCCTCCCATGACTCTCTGTGTTCTCTGTTATGAATCATATTTAATGCATTCTTTTCAGGAGCGCAGCGTTTTTTGTTTTTTTGTTTCTCATTTAATAATGTGTAGGGCAGAATTTAAATGAGCAATGTGGGTTTTTTTTTTTAAGAAAAAAACCCCCAACAAAACAGAAAAAAACAAAGAATACAAAAAGTGTTGTTCGGCGTCGACGTTTAGCGTTTGGAGAGAAGTTTAGCAAATTTTTCGGGGCTGTTTAAAGTGGAAGGGCTGGAGGGGGAAAACGAGAGGATGTGGAAAGCAAACAACAGCAAACTCTTTCTCTCTCTTTCTCTCTCTCTCTTTTTTCTTTTTCTGTCTGAGAACGAGGGAGGAGGGAAGGAGGGCAGGTTGAGTTCAGGACTGACAGTCTGACACCAGTCATCTGTCTCCAGAGATTCAATCACGTTAGGCCCAAACTCAACTCACACACAAACATACACACCTCATACAGCAAATAACACACACGAAACCCAAGAGATATACACACATATAACTAGCACAGAGAAACCTGAGTCTAAACACACACACACACACACACACACACACACACACACACAAAATAAATCTATTTTATATACGGCAGTGCCATAAGTACTATATGAATCCTCCAAGAATAAAAATAATTGTTCCGATTATTAGGTTATTTAAATTATCAGTAAAAACAAGTCAATTCACATTTATTCAAATGAAAAAAATGCATTGTATAATAAAGATGCAGGTTAAAAAAGCAAGGCAGAGGATAATGCTAGCAGCTAGTTAACTAGCATAGCAATAGATTAGCGCTTAGGCAACAAAAATGACATTTTTGTTGTCATTTGTTATTCATAATTAAAGTGATATGAATAGTAATTCATTTTCATGGTCATCAACCTCATAGAGATAAAATCATTAGGATTTGTTCATTATTTCAAATGAACGTTTTGCTCACATGATTGAAACCATTAACATCGTGTTTCACATTCAATTTCTTTAATAACTGTCACTGTTTTCTTATGTGACTCAGATCTTTCCTTCACTGTCTGTTGTTTATTTGCAAGATAAAGAATTAATTTCACTCATTTACATTTTAAACATAATAACAACTCAGTGGAAATGCGAATGAACGTCTTGATTCATTAATGAGAAACTGGAGCAATTAATTTTTCAAACTCAGCATAAAAATCTCTTGTGATTCTTTTTTTTTCCCCATTATGGTATTTTGTTTTATTTATTCATCCAAACTGGTCTTTAGCTTGACATTGCAGTGTTTAAAGCACTATCAATTAATTCTAATCGGTTTGACATAAAAGTTTATAGATGCAGGTAATATCGAAATCAGAGTTTGAATTGTTCAATTGAAAACTGTTTGAAGTGAACAGTTTTTGAATTCGAGCGCATGATGATGCGACTGGTTTTTGACTCAAAACCATCTCAAAGAGTTTTTCCTCGCCAATGTCGCCACTGGCTCGCTCATTGGGGACGAACTTATACGCACTAAATATATAATTTCACATTTTTAAGCTTTTTATCTCCTAAAAAATGTGACTAATTGGACTAATTTATAAATGTAAAAGTTATATTTGTAATCTATTTGATTCTGTAAAGCCGCTTTGGGACAATGGCTATCGTTAAAAACGCTATTAAATAAAATAAAATTGAAATAATAATAATAATCAGAAATCAATTTGCTTGTCTGATTTCTCATATAAAGTCTGCTTTTTTGTGGGGTTTTGTTTCCCAATTTGAATTTTGCTTTTCAAATATAAATAATCAAAATACAAATAATTTTTGAATATAAATAATTTTTTTAAGCATCACTAATGATTGTTAGCAAACATTGCCTCATGACAAGTTTCTGGGAATGATATGATCTTTTTTTTGTTTTTTTATTGTGTAATATATAGTGCATTATATACTCAAAACTGAATTTTGGATTCAGACTCAGATTGAACTGAATAATACTTTAATTTGTGAGGTTTTTCTTTAATTTTAAAGCAAAAGTAAAAGATATTCCTAAAAAACAACACAACCCAAAGTATTACAAAATTTACCTAGGTGAATGTTGTGTAAGTATGAATTTCTATTCAGCTTACGTTTTTGCTCAAATACAAACCCAATACCAGTGTCTATAATAACACTAATAAAAAATACTGGGCTATTACCAGCAATAATAATGGATCAAAAATTTGAGAAAAATTAATCAGATATTGTATGCTGTAACAAATAGAATAGATCATAATAGTATAGAAAATAAAGGAATATTAGAAACAGATATTGTTTACATATAAAGGGACATAAAGAGTCATTTTTTATGTATGAACTGTATTTAAATTTATTGCACTTATAATGATTTCTTTGTGGAAGAGTTGGTAATAATATCTCATGGGAATCGTTATCAGGTTCAAGGTATCAGAGAAGTAGAAATGGTGTCATGATGCGCACACACACACACACACACACACACAAACACATGTATCTTTTTACCATGTATTTACTTTTATATGTATGTATGTATCAATTATCTATATAATGATAGTTCTCTCTAAAACTTTATACACTTTAATACATCACACAGAGAACAGAATATGAATATGTAAATGAATATACAAGATCTACGAGTGACTCTAAGAGAAAGAAAAATCCTCTCTATGAATTTTCAGGATGTCAAATTAACAGCTGTCTGGCTCTAAAAAAAAGATTTCCAAAGAAGTTATTGATGTCTGTCAATCAATCAACCACACGTTACTAAACACACACACACACACACACACACACACACACACACACACACACACACACACACACACACACAATTCATACACTCACTTGGCACCGAGTCACCAGGGGTTTATTTTCTAGTGTCTTTTCTATAGTCTTGTGTCACATAGCTGAAGGCCCAGCACGTGTAGTCTACCACTCTAGCGTGTTATTAGTTTCCCTCCGTTTTACTCAGGTGATTTTATGATTATTATCATTTTATTATAGTCACAAAATTACTCAAATCTATAGAAAACAAAAATGTGCTGTCAGGACAAAAAAAAAAAAACATAATAATGAGCTTTAGCTTCTCTTGCTTCCTTTCTGGGCTTTATTTACCTCCTCTCTGCTTAAAAAAAAGAAAATAAGCTTCAGGTAAAAGGGAATTCTGGATATTCGGTACAGATTCTACACTATCATATACATTTTATTTCAGCAAGACGTCTCATTCAGAGAGATACACATATACATACTGTGATGTTTATTAGGATTATGTGATCGCATGAATACATGCTGCTCACGTCTTTTCATTAAAATATAAAACTGAAAACACATGGCTGCTGTGAATAATCAGGTAAGTAAATTAAATAGATTTGCATGAAACCAGCAGAAAACAAATGTGCATTTTACACTTTAAAATATTAAATACAAAATTGAGTCTGTTTTTATAAAAAAAAAAAAAAAAAAAAAAAAAAAAATCACAATATATTTAATATCTATTATCTCACCAAAAGAGTATTTTTTATAGAATTTATTACAATTATACTACTTGCATTTGATATATTGATGCAAATTGATATATACTACACTTTATATTTGCTCAGAGAGAGAAATAGAATATTAGCTACGCTGCACATGCATATCTATCCCCTAGATGTCGCTGTTGCCACAATAACGTCCAGGTGATGTGTCCTTTGCCTCCAGACCCTGAGTGCATTTTCTATGCTGAAGGACAAACAGTAAACAGAGATTTAGGGGGAAGTTAGTTTGATCTCTTGAAGTCTCCACATGCCTGCAAGGTGCTACATGAGTTCAGAGTAAAAGATGCCTTAGGTCACACACACACACACACACACACACACACACACACACACACACACACACACACACACACACACACACACGACACAAGTCAGTCCGGCGATTCATTTATTTCATTTTTAAAATGCCTTTACTGCATCAGCTTAATATGTTTTTCTAAAAGACGCTCTTTTAAAATACTTCTTAATTCTTTCTTTGTCTAAAAACACTTCCAAAAACTGGATCCTATCCTGGGAACTCTGAGAGTGAAGCATGAGTACACACTTTGCCTCCATGTATGTTTTTAGGATGTAGGTGTAAAGCTGGAGAATCTCGAAGAAACCCAGTTGTTCTAGACTTCATACAAAATAGCATAATTTCCCCGGTCCCAAAATATCCCTCAGCTCTCCAGAGCCCAACAGCCTTTAGAAATACAGTCATTATATATATATATATATATATATATATATATATATATATATATATATATATATATATATATATATATATATATATATATATATATATATATAATTTGACATCAAATGTGCTTGAAGTTACATATCAGATACTTTCCTAAGCCACTCAAAAACCTAAATACCCCTCTGACAATTAACCCGCCTCTGGCCCACCTATAAATACCCCGGCAATTAACCCCCATTCACACAGTTTGAATAAAACACCCCTTCCTAAAAGAGCACAAACCACCCCTCATCCAAAGGAGTATTTGCAACATAAATACCTTCAGTATCAACCCAAATACTCCCCCTGGCCATGCCCACACCTAAATGCCCCCCTGCTGAACATATCCCATTCATAACATATAAACAACACCAGCCATCGTTTCAAACACACCATAAGTCACCCCTACATTAACCCCCTGCAAAAGAACCCTAAATATCCCCCTTCACTACAAACTGCACCAACAAACCATATCTTTACAAAGACCTTCCAAAAACCAGATTTCAACGAAGCACCAGAAGGTGGCATTCTCTCCTCACAGGGACTGCAGGGTTCAATTGTGAAGGAGATGATCTTCTAGTTCAAAAGTAAAGTTTCGAGCTCGCAGCCTCGAGCGATTCCCAGCTCCTCGGGGAACACACGGGTGATCGAGAGACAGTCCGAGAGCGATACATGGAGGAGAGAGGTGAACGAAGGAGTGAAAGTTGAAACGAGTCAGGCCCCTGAATCTGGAGCTTCCTGCTGCATCTTTTCATTAGTGGGTTTTAAAGAGTCCTCGTTGACTTGCCCTCATCTCTCTTTAGTTCAGTCCCTGTCGCCATCTAAAGGACCTTCATCAGCTTAAATAAAGTTTGTTCGATGGTCATTAAATATACGATCAAGTCAGAAGGTTTCCTAATTAAAGACATGAAGTTGAAGCAGGGGATTGGTGTGAAATGATATATAATATCATATGATACTTTTCAAACCGGGAATTTTAATTGTACAGGCATACAAATTTACGCTAACTTGGCAGAACTTCATGCAGTAGTAAGTAGCTAGTGTGTAAAGAGATGACTTTAAGAAAGCACCAAATGACAATTCTCCACTGACTTTCGATGGATCCTCTGTGGAGACCATCAAAAGCACTGTCGGAGAACATCACCTAGTCATTTAACACCGGCTCCATCATCAAGAAAGGCCAGCAGGGTCTCTACTTCCTGAAAAGGCTCAGGAAAGCTCATATCTCTCCTCCCATCGTGAACATGTTCTACAGAGGGACCATCCAGAGCATCCTGAGCAGCTGCATCACTGCCTGGTATGGGAACTGCATGTCTCCGATAGCAAGACCCTACAGAGGATATGGAGGACGGTCGAAAAGATCCTTGGAGTCTCTCTCTCCACTCTATAATAGACATTTACACTACACTCTGCATTCACAAAGCTAGTTGCACAGACTCACACACACACTCTTCACTCTCCTACCATTAGGAAAGAGGTTCCGAAATATTCAGGCCTCACATCCAGACTGTGCAACAGTTCCTTCCCTCAAGCCATCAGGCTCCTTAACAACACAGAACTGAACTGCACAAAACACAGTGTCTTCAGCACAACTCATGTGTTTACATGCTGTTTTGCACATCTTTTTGCGTTTACATTTTATGTTTATATTTACAATTACACTCTTGTTTACATCTCTCTTTTGCACATTGTACTGAATAAAACATTATATAGTAGGTTTATTGCCAGTGCTATGTGTGTAGTGTATCTTTCCCACACTGCCTTTTGTCTTCACCGTTTGCACTGTTTAAACACAATGCACTTTACGTGGCGAGGACACTTACTTCAGTCCTTAACTCTGTGTTCTGTATGTAGCTCTATGTCGTTGTATGTAGCATCAGGGTTCTGGAGGAACGTTGTCTCATTTCACTGTGTACTGCGTCAGCTATAAATGGTTGAAATGACAATAAAAGCTTCTCAACTTGACTTTACATGTCCTGTGGACCCCGTTAATCAAGATCTTAGACTTAGCTGAACAGCGTGTGGTGATGAAGTTTCTTGTAAAAGAAGACATAAACCCCCAGGATATTTACAGAAGACTTTGAGGACAATACGGCGATGAGACGCTCAATTGCAGAAAGTCCTTTGAAAAAGTGTAAACGTTTTAAAGATGGCTGTACATTATATATATATATATATATATATATATATATATATGTGAAGAAAGGCAATGCAACAAAGTTTATTTTTTTATTCAAAAGTGCTTTTAACAATGGATATTGTGATGGTGGGATGCCATTTAATGCAGTGCACACAAACACAAAAACTGAGGACTTTCTGTCCAACTTAGTCATCACAAACAACACTGATATATTAACAAGGTC
Source organism: Silurus lanzhouensis (assembly GCA_039877035.1). Taxonomy (NCBI): domain Eukaryota; kingdom Metazoa; phylum Chordata; class Actinopteri; order Siluriformes; family Siluridae; genus Silurus; species Silurus lanzhouensis. The sequence goes on along the minus strand of JBCEWE010000097.1, from coordinate 2,863,736 downwards.
CTCACAATTGTCATAACGGTTCAGCTGAACAATTTAAACAAGCGTTTCAATCTATATTTGCGTTCAGAGGTTCAGAATGTTTACTAAGGTTATCATCTTCTCAATGCTGTCAATGACATAGATATTTAGTAAGACAACAAGAAGACACATCCAGGGTAAATCTATAATTGTAAACCAGGTTACAAGCAAGAATTTCACAGAGAAGAAAAGTCAGAAGAAAGTTGAAAACGTAGTAATATGAGAAGTACTAAAATGAGTGAGGAAAATCGGATATGAAAGCATATTAGATACTTTATCTATTTAACTTTACTTATTTACACAATGTGTAATATTATTTATTTACTTTCACTACTATTCAAAATGTATATATATTTTTTTAATTAGAAAATCTATTTACAGTATGCATTCTATTTCGTGTAAATAAACCTTTTGTAACTAAAGCTGACTCTTAGAAACACACAAGAATTCCAATGTTTATGTATTGCACAGCGAATGGTAATAAACTTGAACTTGAAACTTGACAGATATAAAGTGATTTGGGAGTGGATCTGGATGCTGGCTATTAGTGTGTTTTATGTAATACATCATCATTTCTATAGTAAGAGCTAAAACACAGGATGTCTATAACATCTATGGGGGAAGCTATACATAATCTAATGTTAATAAAAAAATAATAAAAAACGTAAAAAAAAAAAAAATACGATTTGAAATGGCAACGGACATTTTTTACGCAACATTGGATGCGTCTCCAGTTTTAGCGTTTTGGTAAATAACCAATAATTCTTCAGGGACAATGGTGATGTTGAGTCTTGTTACCCCACACCATCACAGATTATTCTAAAATAAATTTCAATTCATATTTTTATATTTTATTATTTATTTTATTCTAGCTGAGAGGTGTAAAATATAAAGACGGTGGCCATCTTGAACAATCGTACACACTTGTTTTAAAAGAAGTCTGGTATCACTAAACTAGCAGAAACCTGATAATTCAACGTAAAT